>JAABKJ010004358.1:0-24476 GCA_011634705.1 Andricus grossulariae
AAGCACCCCAAGGGAACAGAATTTACTACGTCCACGTCGTTGTTCCTGGGTAACGCTAAAAGTAAATAGAACTTATTCAGAAAAAATCCTACTAATGCCATGCAAAGGAACTAACGCAAATTAAACACCCCGAAACGTGAGAGGCAAAGAAAATCTACAGTAAACAACAATCACATAGATATGGTGATTTAGTCCACTAGACGCAAATTTTGTTTCCATCTGAAAAATAAAGGAAAAATCACCATTTTTGGTATTTTTCCGGCTAATTTAGAGTTTTAAAGACAAGCTACGATCTAATTGGGTTATTTTTACAGCGAAATTGGATTGAGCGACCCAAAAAATTATGAAGGTATGGTAATCAAGTTCACTAGACATAAAAAGTTCCATTTTTACCCAAGAAATACATCAAAAATCGCTGTTTTTGTCATTTTTACGGCCACTTTTGCGTTTTTCGGAAAAATATGAGCGAACTGGGTTATTTGGACTTCGGATTCGGCGACTCCAAAAACATATATATATATATATATATATATATGCTGGTTAAGTCAACCGGGCATTCAGATATTTTTGTTGTTGTAAAAATATACAAGAAAAGTCGCTGTTTTCGTCGATTTTACGTCTATTTTTGCGTTTGTTGGAAAAATACGAGCTAACTTGGGTATTTGGACCCCGGTTACGGATTCAGTGACCCCAAAAACATATAGATATGCGGGTGTAGTCCGCCGGGCAGACGACTTTTTTTGTGTGTGCCGGTGTAATTAAACCTGGAAGTCTAGGTGTTGAAATCACATCTCCCTCAAGGAAGTACGGACAAACACTGAAATTTGAGATACCCGGATGATTTTTGAAAGGCTTTACTGTTTTAATGAGTAAACGTGGGCGTCTCGGTTGTTATAGGGATTAATATCTAGGAGGGAATGTCGGGAGGTGGAAAGCTGAGATAGGTGAAACACAAGGAAATAATAACCTGTTTGAAATTAGAGGTGGTTTTTTTTTACACTCAGATATGCTTTGGAGATGGCCAGGTCGTGGCAAGGCACTGATGATCGTGTCACCCTCGTAAGAGAGTAGAGGCGCAGAGCGATAAGAGGTGTGGAGTTCCCTGGGTGCGAAAGTGGTCCTGAGACGTGCCGTTGAGAGGCCGGAGATCTTCCTCCGGGATCGACTCCAGAACGGGTAGGCGAGGGCACTTACTAGCACTTGCTGGAAAACGGTTAACGGCCGAAGGAACGAGCAGATACTGGTGATAGGGGTGCTTCTCGGGGCTCCGGTCCCCTCGGGAAATTCCGTCTCATCTCTGGCACGGCCCGGCAATCCTTTCGTGCAGGGCTGTACCGAGTACCGTATTATGATAATAATTCTGTTACAAGGTGTTTAAATCGCATCTTCTTCAGGGAAGTAGGGTTAAGAACTGAAGTTGTAGAAACCCGGATGGGGTTTTAAAGGTTTTACTGTTTTAATGATTGAACCTGGTAGTCTAGGTGTTTAAATCACATCCTCCTCAGGGAAGTAGGGTTAAGAACTGAAATTTGAGAAACTCGGATGGGTTTCCAAAGGTTTTGTTGCTTTAATAATTGAACCTGGTTCTCTAGGTGTTGGAATCACATCTTCCTCTGGGAAGCTGGGATAAGAATTGAAAGTTGAGATACCCGAATGCTTTATCAAAGATCTAACTATTTTATTGACTAACCCTGGGAGTCGAGGTGTTTAAATCACATTTTCCCTTTTTCTATTCTCTCTACTGCATTTCAAAAGTAGAAGCAAGTTTAAACAATCAAAAATTATCATAAGCGCCACGTAACGTCTGCTGGTATAAAGATAATCACCAAATTCATAAGCGCGAACGCCTCTATGATTTATTTCTACATCGCCCGCACATCTAGAGTTTTTTTGGTAGAAATGAGAATCAGGACGAATGCCGATCGAGCCATTCGAATACTTACACAAAATTGGCTAATATTGCATTACAATCACGAAGGAATAGTAAGGAGTAGTATCCCTGCAACTGGGGAGTTGGGCAAGCAATGTCCAAGAATTCGTTGATGTTTGCCACGAATGGAAACCCGTGAGCAACTCGGTGCACACGTACAATAGCAGTTGCCATGTCAACGATGTAAACACGCGTTGGTAGTTTTGAACAAAATAAAAACACAAACGAACATAACCTACATATGCATCGTCCATCGTGATGTCAAAATATAACAGAGGGGAGTGGGTATAATAAGTGACAGCGAAAATAGCACTGCGCATGTGCATGGGGTTGCTCACGGGTTCCCATTCGTGGAAAACTTTAACGAATTCTTGGCTGTTGCTTGTCCCACCTCTGCTCACCATACACATAGGGTGATACCACTCCTTACTATTCCTTCATGATTGTGATAAACAAAGCTAAAGCTGATTGTGTGCATACTTACTTTCAATTGTCTCCTCGCTATGCATGCTGGAAAGAAACAAGTGATGATCTTTCAGAACTGACTTACTGATATACGAGGCATGGCTGTTCAATAAAGTGACTTGTGCTGTAAAACATTTTACTTGGATTTCATACATACCTATTTATTAGTACCTTCAATATACACGTCTTCTCTATCCCTACAACGCCCCATGCGAAACTTCCATTGTTTAAAACAGTGCTGGAGGTCTTCTTCTGTCAGCTCCTTCAGGACGCGTGCTGCTTTCTCTTTCACAGCTTTGACGGACTCAAATCTTGTTCCCTTTAATGCAAATTTCACCTTAGGAAACAGATAGAAGTCGCACGGCGCAAGATCCGACGAATAAGGCGGATGGTCTAACACTGGGATGCTGTAGTTGGCTAGAAACCTCTTGATAGACAATCCGGAATGAACCGGCGCATTGTCTTGGTGGAGAACCCATGACTTTTCCTTCCACAATTCGGGTAGTTTTTTCCTTACTCTTTCCGGAGTTCAGTTTCATGTGAAATTTAACAAGAATTCGTGGTTCTATTGTGACTGGAAGATTAGATGAAGTTTGTCACAAAAGTGTTCGCTGTAACCAGATTATTTTTTTGACAATAGAGGATATTTCTCGAAGTTGTTGTAAAACGTAACTTTGAGATATCTAGAGAAGGGCATCAGCCACGATTTCGATGTAAGTGGTTTTAGCAACTATAAATAGTTATCTGAAAAATCTATCCAAAAACAGTTTCTCGATCCATTTTAATCGAACCTATCGATGCTTGAGGAGCTCCTGCAATATTTCCTCCAATGCCTAGGGAGCGTCCATAAACCACGTAGCCTGTTCTTCTTTTGTTTCAATAAAGACGAAAAGACAATTGCCGTTAAGTGATAAAGGATACAACGTTATAAACAAAAGAAAAACAGGCTACGTTGTTTATGGACGTCCCCTTATCGATGTTATGATCATGAATTAGGCATTTTCACTTCATCGTCAGCTAACTTCACTTCGTTGAGTGCCAAAGGAAAAAAACAATGGATCAAATGCATGGGACTTGATCCATTTTTGCCCTATTTTGTTAATATCTTCGTAAAAACTAAGTTTGTCTTAATGAGTGTTTCCGTAAATTAGTTTTTAGTTTTTAATTTCTATTTAAGAAAATAATAAAATGACAACAATTATTATTTATTACGATTTATTACGATAGATAAGAACTTAACCATTATTTCGTCTATCTTCATGGCGTAGCAAATACATTTTGATCTTCATTCTTTGTTTAAAATATATTAAACAGTGTTTGCTGTAATTATTTTAATTGAGATATTTGATTTTTAAATACATTCTTGTGTTTTTGGGCAAAATAACAAACTTTTCATGTCTATGCTAACTGCTATTATGTGTTTGGAGCACGAAAAAGATTTTCAAAAAAAAATTATTCACTGAAAACATCGGAAAGCCCGTGAATACCGGATAACTTTCGAAAGACTAATCGGGCTGAATTGTACTTTGGCACACAGGTTTAGGGACGAAAAAGAAAGATCGAGTTCGTTAAGCAGCTATTTTGGATGTAAATTCAAAAAGAGCATTTTCAAAATTTTTGGGACCATTTTTTCGAAGATTTAAAGATACTATGGACGCTTATTCGTAGTACTCGAAAAATCGACCAATTCATCCTTGTGACTCTTTTCGATTAAAAAAATTATCAAAGTTATAGCATTTTCAAAATCCAAAAAAACAAACAAAAATAAACATTTTAAGCCAAACAACGCAAGATGACAAAAAGTCAAGAAAAGAAAGACGTTGGTTATTGAAAGCTCTACAAGATAGATTATCATAACAATTTTTCAAATTTTTTTGAAAAATGAAAAATTCAAGATTTGATCGCACAAAAAATAATTAAAAAACAAAAATTTCATTTTGCGGTCAAAGTACGCAAGATACGAAAATAGATGGATAAGCAAAAATTGTAAACACAAGAAAGATCTACAAATTCTTCATGAGTGACTTTTTCATTTGATGCGTATTTTTTGTTTTATTCGTAAAAAATAACATTACAAATAACAACTTTAATTTTTGGACTGAAAGACACAAGGTACCATAAAACGTGTAATAACAAACTTGTTGTTTTCCCCAGAAAACACGTGATGAGAATGTGTTCGTTAAAGCCGAAGGAGCTTTAAGCAAAAAAATTCAGTCACTAAATTTCACTCGCCGACGGTTCGACCTTTAAGGGCATGTGATACTTCGTCGTGTGGTAAATCGGGTTTAGTTCCCCCGGGTTTTTGTCCTCAAGAATTAAAAAATTTTAAAACTGTATTTGGAGATGCTATAAAATAGAACAACAGACGTCCCCGAACTCTTTTTTGAGGGATCACAGCAAAAAAAATTGATTCTGCTAAATAACAATTTTCTCTTTGTGCGCTATTTGGAGGTTAGGATTCGTTTTTGAGGTCTCTGGCATTCCGATAATGTCAGTCGCTGTTGTACCTCAAAATACACACATATTAATCAAATTCAGAAAAATTAATTTTTTTAAATTATTCCATGACAGAAGAGTTCGGGGACGTCCGATAGCATGTTCGCTATCATTTCCTAAATTTTTAAGGCAAAATATTTATTATTGTAGGAAAAAAGTCGGGGGAACCTAACACTGCTAAAATCGATCATTTTCTAAGTATCACATGCTCTTAAGTTTAACAGTCCTATGCAGAAATGTGGGGGGTGTACAATGACCGATCGTGGAGCACGATGTAAACTTAGTATCCAGCGCGAAGCGCGAGATCGAACAGGTACCCTAAGCGCGCTCAAACTCGTGAGCCGCGCGCGCAGCGCGCGATGAGAATGTGCCCGCACAGGGGCCAGATTTCTTTTTGATTATTTTTTTACGATTAAAACAAAAACTACGCATTCCATAAAAAAATGATTGATAACAAATTTATAGATCTTTTGAGGGTCAACAACTTTTGTGTATTAATTTTTTTTCCGGATCTTTGGTTGTTTTTCCAAAAATTAGTTTTTTTTTGTATTTCATGTTATTTTTCGCAATTAAAACAAAAACTACGTATCCTATCAAAAATGATTTAAAACAAATTTGTAGTTCCTTTTTAGATGCAAAACTTTTGTATGCTCATTTTTTTCATAGCTTGTGTCGTTTGTCCAAAAATTAAATTTTTTTCAATGTTTTTTAACGAATAAAACAAGAACTATGCTTCCTATCAAAAAGTAATTAATAAATAATTTGTAGACTTTTTTGGGGTATACAATTTTTGTCTTTTCATCTTTTTTCGCATCTTGGTAGTTTGACCGCAAAATGAAGTTTTGGATTTTTCATCATTTTTTGGGCGATAATAATTTGGATTTTCGATTTTTCAAGAAAATTCAAAAAGTTGTTACTATAATCTTGTATGGCTTTCAAAACGCAACGTTTTTCGTCTCTGTACTTTTTTTCATATAATGCGTTGCTTGGCCTAAAATGTTTATTTTCGTTAATTTTTTGAATTTTGAAAATGCTATAACTCTGATCATTTTCTTTTTACAAAAGAAGTCGTAAGGATAAATTATTCGAATTTCCGATTACTACGCATAGCTGTACATAGAGTGTTTAAATCTTAAAAAAATGGTCTCAAAACTTTTGAAAATGCTATATTTTTTAAAATTTTTATTCAATATACTAACGAACTTGACCTTCAGTTTTTAACATTTAAAGAGTGTACCAGAGACCAATCTGATAGATTGATTCTTTTAAAAGTAATCGTGCTCACAGACGTACAGACATACAGACAGACACATTCGTAAAAACCTGTTTTTCGGGTTCAAAGGGTCTCAAAACGTAAACATTTGACAAAAAGGATGGGTGGGTGGGGGGGGGGGCGTAAAATTGTACACAAATCTTATACCTTCTGTGATGAAAATGTAAAAAGAAGTGATATCTCACGAAAAAACATCTAGTTAGCCAAAGCAAAAGGTTATTAGTAGAATCGACATTGATTGTGAACTCAAAGTTTGCCAAATTTTTAAAAAAAATATCTGAATTTTTTAATTAATTAAATCGAAAAAATTACAGCAGTGATACTTTTTACTTGGCACAATTTGCTTGCATCACATATTTTTTGGCGACTATTACTGCCTTCTTTCAAAAAAATATATTTTAAATTATTTTCTTTTTCAAAGAAAACCAATTAATTTGTTTTCTTGCAAGCCTTTTGGAAAATCATTAAAAAACATTTTTGAAGTGTCATGAATTCTGTGAGAAATTTTTTTTCTCATTTCATCACCTTATCTATTATTTACTGCGAAGCTTAAACACAGTTTTGTGGTTTCATCGTGCATAAATGCGCAAATGTTTTTATGGTTGCTTATTCGTGGGTTTTCTCCTTTGCGAAGATCTTTGTAACGGTTTCCATTTAGAAAAAAATAATAATTTTACTCTTAGAAGTATATTTCGCTTTTACTAACAAAGGATACAATTAAAATGGAATTTTGAATTCTCCTATTACAACTACTTGTTATTTGTTAGTATAAAGTGTTAACGTTTACAATTATTGTTAAACTATTTATCGAATAAATTACACTGTTCAACTGAGCACGAATCTTCCCTCCATTTGTTGCCAGCAGGTGTAGTTCCGTAGATAAGTACAACATCATTCAATAAACAAATTTTCAACCATTTTTTAGCAGTAAAAAAAAAATCTTTTAGACATGATGCGTCGGGTCATTTTGATGCATAGATTTTAAGTATCACATTTTTTTACAATAGGTACAACTGTTCTTCAAATAATCCTAAAACACTATTTTAAAAAGTGGAAAGAATTCTCGCAAAATTAAATGGGCTCTATTTTGGTTAACAGTTAGTTCTTTAATAAGTCCTAGAGCCATGTTTGTTGCTTTGTTATACTCAACAATAATCTGAAATGAAATTTGAATTCGGATAATCCGTTCCTGAGATAGCAAGAAAAACTTGCACCCTTGCTTCTGCATCGGTCAAAGTTTACTTTAAAAAATACTTACTCTAGGGCTATTTTAGTCGCTGATAATATCGAATCTGAAGTCAGATTCTCAAAACTAAAAATGGCTCAGTCTATATCATGGAAATGAAAACAATTTTTTCACATATGGTCTTCCATATTGGCTCATTTATTTGGAATTGTATCTGTTGTAGCTACACTGAAAAAAAATTTTTTGATCCGAAGAAATTCATTTCTTTGATTCCATTTATTTGATTCATGAAAACCGTTTACTTAATTGTACTGAATATCGTTTAAAAGCAACAACCTCGTGTATTGATTCAAAGAAATCATTTCTTTAGGCGCTATTTCTTTAAAATAAAGAAATATTTCTTGGACCCAGAATATGAGATAATTAACTCAAGGAATCGATATCTTTAAAACTTAGAACCTCGTTTCCTTGAATCACGCTTTCGCATCCAAAGAAATATTTCTTTATTTCAATGATTTTGAGCCTTTTTTATTCAAAAACATTCTATTTTAAATAAGTTATTCATTGATGCGTGAAACAAATATTTTGGTTTCTTTGAATAAAAGAAATATTGAGATAAATGAAAGCAATATGAATTAAGTGAAAGCGATATTTCTTTCATATAAGGGGATTGATACTTTTGTTCTAATAGAACATGTCATTAGTCGAATAAAGGAATTCGTTCACTTAAGAAATAATGTATTCACTTGGAAGATACATTTCTTTCAATAAATAGAGTGAAGCGATTTATGCCCAATAAACATTTCCTTCAAGTGAAGAAATATATTTTCGAAATAACTTAATACATCATTCGTTCGAAAAAATATTGTTGTAAAATTCTTTATTTGTACCGAGTAGTTCAGAACTATGCCGCCAGGTGCGCAGAGTTTATGGTCTCACAATAGAAATGGATTCTCTAGTCTTTAAGTTAGCCATACATTTTGACCATAGATATAATCTGAAGAAATGTGGTGATTGACGTTTATCGGCTTTCCTAAGAATTAGTCAGTTTGGTCTTGCTTAAAATTCTTGTTTCTGCTCCGCGAAAATGAAAATAAATATACTATTGTAAATTATAATCATTATAATTGCATCGAATATTTTTTCTAGAAATGGGCCTGCTTAATTTTTGTGCTTTAACAATTCAAAATTGTTAAACGATAGAAGAACTTTTTCTGTTTGAGTAAATTGATCTTTGAATCAATTCGTATTTTATCAACTCTGTTTTATGTGTTTTCATTAAACAATATGCCGCATCTTAGGAAAAAATATATATTTATTTTCGTTGGAAAAAATTTCTTTGCTGCAACGGAATGCTTATTTTACCAAAAAATACGCTTATTTGAATCAAAGAATCATATACTTGTTAAAAAAACAAACTTTTTGTCAGTCCGAGTTACATTTATTTGTATGCAATAATTATCATCTTCAACTTACGCCATACTTCTTTATATTACGAAACGCAGCTAATCATATCAAATACTTATTTTTACAGTCAATAACAAATCTATTTCGCTTAACAAATATTTCACAGTTTCAAGTAAATTTTTGGATGTCTTAAGCATAGCGTTTCTTAGATACAAAAAAATTCCTTTATAGTAAAGAAATATTCCTTTGGCCACATTCTCCTCCACCATTTCTTTGAATCGAAGAAAGTTTCTTTGGTTCCAATATATATATAAGTCAAACTGAACCAGTTTGCGCTATTAAAATAGTCATTTAGAACGCAACTTTTTTAATTCTTAAATCAAACATAATATTTTACATTCTCATCCTGAAGAGAAGGTATTAGTTTCATGTTAAATTTTAATTCACCGGTTTTCATCAAATCTCCATGTTTAGAGAACCCCTGAGTAAGAAAAATGATTTTTTCGAAGGTCTGTCTGTAGTCTGTCTATAGCATCCAGTAGGCACAATAGCTTTCGAAAGACTGGTAAGATTGAATTGAGCTGTGGCACAATATGGTAAGGCCTAAAAAGAAAAGACAAATTCGTTATCATCCACTTTGGACCAACAGTTCTGGTTTTATTTCTCCAAAATACTTTCAAAAAATCCAAAATTTAATTTATCGGCCAAACTATGAGAGATGCGAACAAAATGGTCGACTAAAAGTTGTTTGTCCAAAAAAAGATCTAAAAATTCAATCGCAACATTTGGTGCGAAAGACTCTGTACGTTTTAAACATATTCTTCTGTTTTGTATTTATCGCCATTATTACAGAATTCGATAAAAATGACTTTGAAGTATATTTCAGCCCACTTGTATATTTTTCTAGCATTACTAAGGGAGCGTCCATAAACCACGTAGCCTGTTCTTCTTTTGTTTGAATAAAGACGAAAAGACAAGTGCCGTTAAGTGATAAAGGATACAACGTTATAAACAAAAGAAAAACAGGCTACGTGGTTTATGGACGCTCCCTAATCTGATTTCCGTACGGGAAGTATGGGCTTTTCTTAGTAGCTACTATTTTAAGAATGCCCCCAATACAATCACAAGACCCTTTGCCATGTACAATTGCATCAAAGTTAAATTCTGCTTTACATCCAAAATCTTGCTCGTTCAGCAGCGCACACTCAGAGAAATTTCCTCTTGTGTCAGAAGGATACTTCATGCAATAAATGGAATTTAGTCTAAATTTTTCTGAAAAAGAATCTTTTTGCAGAAAATATTATCCTCTTGCGACAAACTTCACCTAATCTTGCAGTTAAGTAAGTCTATTGGTAAAAAAATATATTCAAGTGGTTGAAATAAAAACAGGCAAGAGAATGATGCTTTTGTTTCAAGAGAACTTTTTTTCTGAGTGCAGTAGAAAGTCTAAGAACTATGCAAGATTTTTTATGCAAAGAATGGAATTTTATGCAGCTGTACACGGTAACGAACTTTGTGATGGTATTGGTGACACTCCTAAAAAAGCGGCTGCTACAACAAACCTTTAGAGCCCTTACGCAAATCAGATTACTCATGCTAGAAAAATGTACGACTGGGCTAAATACATTTCACAGACATTCATGTCGCATTTTGCAATAACGATGATGAATACAAACCAGAAGAAGCGCTTCTCGGAAAAGATTAAATAATTTTATTACGATTTAGGATACACAAAAATACATGGTGTTATTCGTAATACGACAATGGCAATAATGACTACGCTTTTTTTTATTCTGAAGACTTTAATATACTACCCGTATATAAAAGCCGGAATAAAATGCGTAAAAGTGCAAGGTTCGTCGTACCAAATAATGCGTTTTGTGATATTCCATACACACATTAATTGTTTATTTGCTGTTGAAATGAGATATTTTTGAAATTTTAATTAGCCACCAATTTAATTATTTTAAACATTTTAAATTGTAAGATATTGTGGTCGATTATTTACAATAAATGATTAGTTTTTTCATCATTTTTGTCACCCCTTGTTGATAGCAGTTGCAAATATCATTTTCTAATCCACATTTGAGGGAAGCTATTTCGTGAATCTTTTATAAATTTCGAGTTTTAGATTATTGAGATATTTCAAACATCGCATACAGATATCGGTCCTACACGGAAAAAATAAGTTGTCGAAGCTTTACTTGAGGAGTCACCTATTCTAGGATAGGCCACGTTTTTTTTAGGATCTCATATATCTTTTATTAAAGAATCACCAACTTTATCGAAAAAGTGAAAAAGTTAAAGAGTTATTGAAACAAAACCTAAGAACATCAGTTCTCAAATTTTTATTTAGCAGATTTTGACAAAGTTTTAGACAAGAATTCATTTTTTGATAAAAAGTCCTCCGGATTCCAAAAGATTTGAAATACAATAACTCTCTGGCACAGACACGAGTAACTGATTTATAATTTGTCGAAGAGTTCGTTGACTGTCTTCTACATATCTATATATGCACAATGTACAATCACATTGGACGCTTGGCTTAACACGTAGTGACGCTCATGTGAAGTGGCGTATGTATAAGTCTGAACGTAGTAGCGGTAACCGGCAATTAACAAATGAGCGCAGGGTTAAATTCGACTCTTTACTGGAATTTTTGCAAATTATTATATGTGTTAGGTTAGCCGTAGTTTCTAGTTGTCTATGTGAATAACAATGACATAAAATGTAACCACGAAATAATTTTTTTAAATTTGGCAAAACTGTTTTCTAAAAACTCGTTAGGAGTCATCGAAAGTTTCATTGACTGGCTTCGAAGCATTAGTATGTGAGTGTTTCAAGAACTCTATTCCTCTGGTCTTCACATTTTCATTGAAAGTCTTTTATACTTTCTACAATTCTTTCTACCTTTTGAATATATATAAATCAAAATTTCTAACGACGATACTTCCAATTTATGAAATACGTTTAGCCCTGTCCTAGAGTGGTTGACTCAGTTATTTAGAATTTCAACAACTAATTTTTTCCGTGTACGTGGAGGCTTTATTAGTTCGAACAAAAACTAAATTCCACTAAGTGAACAAGTGAGATATCATTGATTGCCAGTGGCATACTTCTGGCTATTTTACCCAACGAAATTGTACTGCAAATGCTAGAGATTTTACTGATTCAGTTTAAGAGTGTGAATTTTATATTTTGAGCCAGAAAATTTCTCCGTCTTTAGTCCACATTCCGTCGAGCGAATTTAGAGCGCTTATTAGGGCGTATCGAGAAAAAAGGTCTCTAATCGTGTAGTTCTAATCCCAGGTGAAAAAGTTATAAACAGTTTATATATAGTGGACAAGACCATGCTATTTTTAATTTGTTCTATAAATTTTCCTGTATAAAACAAATGAAAAATATCAGTGTTTTGTCCACGATATATAAACTATGTATAATTTTTACCTGGGATAGGTATGAGAACTTTCTGTTGGGAGTCAAAAAGAAGCCTCTAAAGTTTCACTGAAAAAAATATCATCTGTCACCGTCTCATAGATATAGTCAAAAAGCATAAAAAGCGACACACTTCTTCTTACTCGAAGAATACTTTTTTTCACTAAATCTAGGTTATCAGAAATAATAGTTAAGAAGAAGTGCATTTATACCTCTCCAGTGATAGACTTTAAAATATTTCTTTTTCCTGCCTGAACATCGTTGCATCGAATCTATTTCAAATCAGACAGGTATCTACTCTTATACTGGAAATTGCAGAATATCTGGGGTACAAAATATGTTGGTTTTAGAGGAAATCAGGTTATACCTATTTTTCTGATTGAACAAAAAATTTCTATGAAATTATGCGTATTTCAATTTCGTGCTGTGTCTTTGTAAAAGAAAAAAATGTTTTTGGATTCAGCCTTGAAAAGGGAAGGCTAACTGTGAATTTTATGCGGCCTAAATGCGTTTTATGGGCAGGAGAATTTTCGTTAATAAAATCGAATTTTCTCATTTCTCTCACCAACAACAATAAATAAAAAAATGTTAATATCAGAGTTTGCTCATTTGGAAAAGTTCTACAAAAATACCTCTTTCCCTTTTGTGATATCTTACGTCGTTTACGAGAAAAATTAAAAAATTATACTTTAAGGAAAGAAAAATCTCCCGGCCTCCAAAATGTTTTATCCGGAATAAAGTTAATGGGACGCCTTCCTTATATAAGCAGAAGCTGTAAAAAAATATAAAAAATATATATAAAAAAGGTGAAGTTTTCTGGAAAATATTATTTATGTCCTCAGTTCCTCTATTATGAACTTTATCTATTTTTAATATGCCTAGCATATGTTGGATACCAAGAGTTAAGATTTGTGCGTAACACCTGAAGTGTCCATCTTCGGCATCAAAGGTAAGTATTGAATAGTACAATACTCTCATGAAAGTTGTGTTAGTAGCAGCATTTTCCAAAGTGATACCTGAAATCTTTTTCCTCAGATCTTAAGGGGCAAGAGCATCATGGAAAAATTTTTCGACCTCTAGGCCTGAATGTTGGCAATTCGCAGGAAGAAAAATATCGTCAGAGAATGTAGTTCCAATTAACGTTTATGAAATGACCTGTTACTCCGAAATACGACTGATTAGTAATAGATGTTCATCCATCAAACGCATATGCAATTTTTGATCGATTTTTTGCAAGATATCCGTAACAATCTTCCCAATGTGATTAAAAAAAAGTTTCCGGGGGGGGGGGTTATTTCTTCTCCACCCAGCCTTCTACTTTTTGATTAAGAGTTTCTTAAACGAATACTTGAAATCGAAATGAACAAACTGATTGCAAAGATATCTTAGCACCCGTTTTATCGTTTCTGTTCCCTAATAAAAATTGTATATAAAACAGTCTTCTATAATGGTTTTTGAGCGAACAGAATATTTTGTCTGAATTGTTCAATCAGTAAGCCCACAAATTTTTCCCATCAGCTGCAAACGAATTGATTAATTTTCGCATTTTCGCTCCTCGCTAATTGTTGTAGCCTTGGGTCATGCGGGAGCGTTAAGGGCAACAATGGTTAGTTGAAAAGAGAGCGCTTTGATTTGCTGGTCGAATTTGCCGGGGTCAACAAGTGATTGTACTACTTTCCCTGTGTCGGCGGCTGGTCGGATATTGGTGCAACCGAAACCGGTGACTTCACTGGCATCAGAGGCTTAGAAGAAACGGACAGAACCAAAACTGGCGACTTGCTCAGGGTCAATTTGGTCTTCGCGAAAAGGCTACGAGCAGTAGGTTATCCCTCTACAGGAGCAACGTGCAACGCGAGAGTCGGGGTATCTAAACTCCGAAGTGAAGAGATCGTAAAATCGGGGAGATTGCACTCGGGACTCTCGGGGTCGTATTCTGCGCATTCGGGACCGGAAGCGAGTGTTGGCCATTTAGGGTCGTATTGCGGGTGATGCGCGGCTTCAGCGGATAAGCGCAGTTTTTTGGCACGTTTACGTTCCGCCTGATTCGGGCGCCTACGTGACTTTTTACCCCAATGCTCGGTCCGTGTTCCTCGACCGATAGGGCAGTGCGAGCCGCTTTCCGCAGCTTCTGCTGAGCGCGACGACGTTGTGCTTGCCCAGGGATTTTACGCTCGGGGGTTTTGATGGGCAGCCCAGGATTCGTAGCTGCTTTAGGAATCATATAAAAGGTAAAAACTCGCGAAACTCAAAAGACACCAACAAAATCCGTGACGCAGGGGATCGTTAGACGCAAAAAAAACACGAGACGCGGAAAAACTGGAGCTGCGCACAAACGCGAGACACGGACAAACGTGAGACATGGATGGACACGGCACCTGTTAACGCGATTGACGACGAATTCCCACGAAACAGCGTGTACAGCGACGAGGTTCCCTGAAGAGGAGCTTCTGCTGCTCTCAGCGACTTTGTTCTGTGAGTTTATTTTCCAAATAAATGGGTA
The DNA here is from genome assembly GCA_011634705.1 of Andricus grossulariae. Lineage (NCBI taxonomy): Eukaryota > Metazoa > Arthropoda > Insecta > Hymenoptera > Cynipidae > Andricus > Andricus grossulariae. The sequence goes on from JAABKJ010004358.1 coordinate 14,693, forward strand.
ACAGAAACTCGGTATTCCCAAGTACGCGTGATCACGACCGTAAGGAAATAACGCATAATTTTTGTCCGAAGTAAAATGCTAAGGAAAAGGGTATCAGTTAGCCTCCTGTCTGGCATACTCCTCGTTATCCTGGAAAGCTGCAGCTAGATCCTCGGTGGTACGGTTTAAAAATATGAGAAGAAAACAACAAGATTCTACTGGAACTAAGCAAAAGCTGAATCTAGAACAAGATTTTAAAGGAGACAAGAAGGAGTAATTGAATCCAAGACTGGTTTATTCAAAAGTAAGGTGAAAAACTTCGATCTACACAATCGATCCGTCCGGATCTAGATCCAAGAATCGACTGACTCTCGGTCGCAAAAATCGTACTAGTCGACCCGCAGATCGGAGATTTCGCAGATCGCGCTCGTGCACTTCCAAACTTCGCGGTCATTCACCCGCCCAGTGTGCCGTTGCTCTACTCGCAAAATTTGAAAAAGGCATTCTGAATGAAACATGTGAATAAAACATATGAATAAAAAATCAAATATATTAAATCCTTTTCTATGTAAGTTCAACTGCCGATTCACAATTTAAAAATTCAGAATGAAGGAACGATTTACGGCAAACTCTGATGAGCAACAAAAATATTAATAACAATTGATCCTTAAAACAGTCCTAAATGAATCTACTACAAAAAAAAAGCGGGCTTGAGGCTTTAACACTAAAACTTCCGAGAATAAGTTGGTCGGCTCATTCTCGGAAAAAATGGAAAGCTCAAATCTTAAACCACGCTTGAGGATTAAAAAGATCGTCGTCCATAATGTGATATATATATATATATATATCATAATGTTGATCAATCACAGAATATCTTAACTATAAAATAATACAGCTGCTAAGTACTGATTGTTGCTATTTAGGTCTACTGAGTTAATGTTACATACAGTATTATTTTTAATATTAAAATATAATTACTTCTTTCGAAGATATAGAGCTTATTTGTTTATTTGGTTGTGTTTCTGCATACTCCTCTTTGTGAAATTTACGAAGCTGCTGAATTACGTCAGTTGCATTACTGTCCATCATCTTAATAATTTTAATGGCTTCATTTGATTATGATGGACACAGCTTGCATCGTGCCATCTTGCAGCAATTTTCTCGAATGTATTCGAAAAACTCCACCAAAGGTTTTGATTTATGTCGCCTCTGTCTGCTTCAGAATTTTGTGTCTTCTGCAGTTTTTTTTCTTGGCTGTATGTACACGTGTACAGTGTATATATTGTTTTTTATTATATTGTATTACAACAATTATACACAATATTGACATTATTAATAAGGAAATCTAAATTAAGTGTTCTTATATGAGGTCTGTATATTAGAATGACCGAAAATTCTACTGTATAATATAATGTCATAAATATTTAAATATGCCTGGCGAAAGTATCTGATAGGAATTCATTGTGAATCATTCGGAATTATTCCGGAATCTGTATCCTTACCAACCCAAATCAATCCGAACCAAACCCATGGCGCATTTAATAAAACTCATCGCAGCGACCTTCAAACAAAACAGTCAAAAACATTGTAATTAAAAATAATCACCACACAAGATTCTACTTCATTCACATACTTCTTTTAGGGCACTGTCGTATCGTCTAACACGAGCTTCGTACACGCTCAGTACTGATTCCAAATCTGTGCATAATTTTCTTACGTCTAGAGCAAATGATCTGTAGGATTCTTGCGGATCGTCCGTTGCGAATAGAAAATAGGTGAATCCTTCCATTAGCTTGTCTTCAGTTAATAAAGAAAGTACCAATTCGCTGCTAAGAATTTTAATCTCGTCTTTTCGCAAATGGTGCTTTCGCCATATTTGTCTTACAATCTGAAATGCAACAATCAGTTAGAGAATCGAATGACAGACGCCGACATGTGTGTACTTGAAAGCTTTATAGTTGGAGGTGCATTGGGAAAACCAATCAACCAAATCACCAGGTAAAAGTTTAAATAAACGGCCCGAATAGTGGTTCTAAGTAATTTTCGTAAAAAAGATGGCCCCAGCTTGTGGAACCTTTTCTCCAAATTAAAAGATAATGAGAAATATACCAAAAGGATGCTCAGGAAAAATCATGGAATAAAGTTCAAAGGCACCAACACTCAACAGTTCATCGTACTCGAGATTTCAAGACTTCAAAGATTTACAAATATTTGAAAGAGTTTTAGAGATTTCCAAGTATTCTAAGATATTAGAAGGAGTTTCGGCTAAAGGCTATGTCAAGGTACCGTGCCATACCTAAAGGCTCAGCTGACCATTCCTATTGTAAAGCGCTCGAACTCGAGCTCGCTGCCCGCGCCAGCGGGACGCTGTGGTACTCAACCGGAGGCTACTGTGTTACATTACGTGGTGTTCTCCAGTAGCCCTAAGCCACTTGTCAATAAGGCATGCGGTTGTTTTTTTTAATTTTTTTTTTTTATAAGGAACAGTTCAAAAAGCATGCGTTAATGTGGATAAAAATAATCTACTTGTCAATAAAGCATGCGATTTTTCTTTGTTTTGTTTTCTGTAAGATAAAAACAAATAACCGCGGGTGTAATATCAACGAAAAGTTCTTCCACTGAACCATGCATGCTTCTCCAAATATATTCTAATAAATAATCGTCAGTCCTAGATACTGTCGTTCAATCGATCCGCCTTCGCATATCACGCTTCACTTTGAACCATTGCCACTCGATACCCTGCGTGTGTATATTCCTGTCCGACGGATTAATAAAATTTGTAGAATGGTTGACAGTAGAGTGTGTAAAATCAATGCGATCTACACGATAATACCCTTTCCAACAATCTGTTATTATATGTGTACCGGATAACATATTTTCCTGTATAATTGCATGCAATGTAGTATTATTCCGATTGCTTACTACTTGAAATAAAAAACACTTTTTTGACTCCTTGTCAACACCTCCCACCAATCACCTTGTTTACGTTTTTCTCCCTCGGTTATATTTTCGTATCCCGAACGCGCTTTCATCAATTTCTACAGATTTGCCTCCCCCAATTTTTTGTTTATACTATTTGCAAAATAATTAAGCACTTAGGTCAAATTGTCTCCATCCCCACTTTTAATTAGTCTTACGGGATTAAATTTGAAGGTTTAAGAATATTCTGGAATTTATAATATCTGAGAAACTACTTTGATACATAGTCGATTGCAATCAATTTTCTGCTTGAAAAAAGTATAAAAATGGTTACAAACTTCTTTATTAAAAAAACAGAAAACACCTATGTTTTAATGACAAGTAGACAGGCCGTTTAAATTTTCAACAGTCGAAATACTCAACAGTTAGACATTCAACGGTCGTTAAAAGTGATTGAAATTTAAAAATTGAAATTTCCACAGCTGAATTTTAATTAGTCGGACAATAAATTTGAAATATTCTTCAATTTTAAATAGTTGGATATGGCAATTATATTTGAAATTGTTTTTAATTTTATACAGTGGAAAATTGAATTTTTAAATTATTTCAATATTCAACAGCTGAGAATTGAAACCTGAATTTTCAATTTATTTCCATTTTCAACCACTGAAAATTGAAAATGAAGATTTTAACAGTTGAAAATGAAAATTCTAATTATCTTTAATTTGAAATTTCCTAAAACTTGTCAAAATCTACACAATACTTCAAAATTGTATTTCTAAATTTTCAGATTTTTCCAAATTTTCAATAACTGCTAAATACATTTTAAAATTTTCTACATTTTGTATGCAGAACTACATACAAAGTTGCCGTGTCGGCTGGTTTAAATGGGGATTTGATTTAAACGTACCACCGCAACATAATACAGTAGCCTCCGGTTGAGCACCACATCGCCCCGCTGGCGCTGGGCAGTGAGCTCGATTTCGAGCGCCTTAGAATAGGAAGGGTCAGCTGAGCCGTCAGGTATGGCACGGTACTCTGACATAGCCTTTAGCCAAGCTTTGCAAAGTTTTAAAGAATTACAAAATAACAGGGAAATTCAAGGAATCTCACAATAATTGATTAATTTAATACTATTTCAAAGATATCAAACGATATGAAAGAATTTGCAAGGTTTTCCAATGATTTCAAGGGATTTTGTAATATTTAAATAAATTTCAAATAATTTGGTAAGAATTGAGGGATTTCATAGAAATTCAAATACTTTAAAGGTTTAAAAAAAAAGTAATGCACTTTTAGAAAATTTCCTAGTACATGAGGAGATTTCAAAGGTTTTTGTAGGATTTATAAGGTTTTAGGAGTTTTTAAAAGATTCCGCGGGGTTTCAGATAATCCCTAAGATTTAATGGGATTTTGAAGAGACTTCAGAGGTTTTCAATGATTTCTAAATATGTCAAGGGATTTTTAAAAGGATTTAAAATTCTTTTTGTGATTTTACGGGCTTTCCAAGAATTCAAATGATTTTAAGGTATTTTAAAAGCTCTCAAGATATAATAAAAAATTACGCAGTACATCAAACTCTCAGCCGTCCTAGAACTGCTATCTCAGGCAAGAGAACGGTTCTGACGTTTGTCGCCACGTCTTTCGCAAACGGTTCTTTACGTTTGTATCCCCCTGAGTGGGGACCGAAGACAACCCCCGATACTGTACTGAAACTGAAAGTTTGGTGTATTTCAATACATTTGGTAATTTTCAAATATTTGAACTAATTTTGAATGGATTTCAACAGTTATCAAAGCTTTTAAGGAGTTTTATAATGTTTCAGTTGAAATAAAAGTTCTGGAGCGAGGGAAAAGAATACATCGTACCTGTCTCATATGATACCAAAATCCAGAGTACGCAACATTAAATACATCTATTGCACAATTCATTATCTCTGGAATCGAGGGCCAATGATGAGATCGACATCGGTAAGGCCTTCGTCAGATAATAATAATGATAAACCTGCCACTTTTCCCTTCCTTACACAGAAGTTTATAAAGATGGTTTCAAATTTTTCAAAATTCATCTGTCAATAAAAATGTTATAACTAATAATATAATGGTCGTAATTGTATTTAAGGAAAGTTTACTTGAAAAGTTAACAATCATTTAAACTACAATTTATTAATCGCAAGGAAAATTTAACTTTACTGTTACTGCTTCGTCCATGCAAATGGTTTTAATCACGTTCTCCTCGATGACGTCGGGGAACTTCAAAACGACGGTTCCCTTCCCAATACTTTTCGAACATGTCTTTCCTTTTCGCAGGGCATTACAAAATTCAACAGCTGAATTTACCTGAGGTAAAGCGTTCATTTGTGCTTGAGACATCCTTGGCCTGAGACCCTCAAAAGATAGCCCCATTTCTTAATTAATTATAATTAAAAATTACTATATGTACGAAATTATGACAAATTTTTCAGAGATTTCAAGCTCATTTAAAAGGGAATATTTTGCATTTTTCACTTGAGTGATTTTGAAATTTATTGATGAATTTTATAGAATTTCGCAGCTGAAACAAGAAGTAAAAATACTTATCAGTGTTAGGAAAGGGTTCTAACTTTAAAAATTGCCTCTGAAAATCAAAGATTATGTAGTTTGATAATAGATGTTGAATAAATTGTAGAATCTCGATTAATTATATTTTATAGTTACAAAAATGTGTTCATTAAGTGGAGAAATGGAAGCTTATTCATCAAATTTCGTAAAGTTACGATAAAATTATTATAACTAGTATACCGTTTGCACACTGCTTCAAAAATTGCAGACTTTTTTCGATAAGTTGTTTGACTTAAATATAACATTTTGTTGACTGCTTTTTTTTCTGACACATAGTCATGATTTTTTCCCTCGTGACTATGAAAACCTGCCTTTTTCCATTTTCCACTTTCTAATTTCAGAGCTTTTCCATTACACTTATCTTTTCGATAAGCGCAGTAAGCAATGTCTTTGTTTGCTGATAGGTAGTATTTGTTTTTTTTTATTACTATCACAGTAGAATTTTTAAATTTCCTTTGAAATATATACATGCCTGCCAAGTAAAATCAATTTAAAGTTTTTATTTAAATGAGACGCTTTCATTAGAAATGCCTGAAGGAAAGAAAATAATTCTCTCTCGAAAGTAGGCCAAAGAACCATTAACAAAAGTGAATACGCAGTTACCAAATAACAGTTGTGAATGTTTTAATCTTTAAGTTTTAAAAATTTATAGAAAAATGACAGCAAAGCGAAAAAACTTGTTTAAAAAAAATTTGTATATAATACCTTATTTTCTGCTTCTTATTTTTTTTATAATTTCCAACTTCTACTTAAATTCAACCCTAACTAACCCACCAAAACCTTAACAGTTCTGTATGCATAAATGGTAATTTGGAATTTATTCTACTAAATATATAATAATATAATTATTATAAAAAATCATTCTTATTTTATAAACAGATAAATATAATATTTTTACTATATTTCCACCTTAGATTTCAAGACGAACAGATGTGTGGAAAGAACGCCCCGTAATAAGAAAGTTTCTGGAAAATAAATTTTGTTCTGAACACCACTCAGACGAAATAAAAAACCAAAATACCGTGGAAAACCTATATAAAATTTAAAAAGGGTGTAAAAAAGTGAGTATCAATTTACCTGAACAAAAGAAAATGATTACTCAGAAACTTTGATGAGGAAATAAAACAAGAAAAAAACATTTGTGAGAAGATCCATGAAATATTTAGGAAAATAGGTTTTAAAATCAAGGAAATATGTATACAAGTTTATTATCATTTCATTATTTATTTCGAAGGAAAACAGATGTATTTTATTTTATTTAATAGCTCTGAGTCACCCAAGTTTGTTGTTGAATATACTAAATGTATTTGGAGCAATAGGACTGGCTATCTCACAAGGAAATAAAATCACTATTTATTATTAACTAAAAGATAAATACGATCAATTAAAATTTCACCAGAAGAATTTGTACACGATCAGCTTTAACACTTTGACATCTTCTTACTGTCATTACTTCTTTCGCTCAAAAAAATAACACAAAAAAACAAAAGCCTTGGAGTGAAATTAATGTTACATGCGAAGTTTCAGAGTTTCTTTTTGAATTTAGTTATTAGACATTTGGGATCGCCCATATATTATGTAGGCCGTTTTCGTTTTGTTCATATCGCTGTGTCCTTCTCAACTTCACAGGAAATTTTTTCTTGTGTTTATTTAAACAAAAGAAGAAAGGCCTACGTAATATATGGACGATCCCTTTTCACTTCATCGCCAGCTAACATCACTTTGTCCAGTGCTAAGGGGGAAACAATGGTACCAAATGCATAGGAAAACCCCTGAGTTGTGTAATATCTTCGTAATTATTAATAATTATTATCATTCTATTATGTAGTTAAATAGTACTTTTAAAAAAATCTGCCAGTTGCGCGGCGGGTATATTCTCATCGCGCGCTATGCGCCTGGCTTGCTTCGCTCGCAAGTTTGAGCGCGCCTGGGGCGCGCGACAATTGGTTCTCGCGTTTCGCGATCGGTCTTTGTATTTACCCCACATTTTTGTTAAGGCTCCTTCTGCTTTAATGAATACATTCTCATCACGTATCTCGTGCTTCGCAATCGATTTTTTCCAAAATGCAAACTTCTGTATATTCTGCTCAACACTATTATCTCAAATGTATATTACATTTATTTCTGTATGTTGATCTGGGATTATTTATTGAAATATTGCAAAATAAAGTATAAATTGTATTTATCATGGTCGTTGACTTATAGTCTTATACCAAGTTACCAAGTTACTAACTTACTTCGAAGCGAGGAAGTCGTCGCTTTTCCACTTTTTTGTCGTCTAGGTTCTATGGGAGCGATATAGTTGCCATTTACTGTAATTCATGACTGCTTCCAGTAAAGTTTATTTTCCAGGAAGCAGAAAGTCGGTAGTACCGGAGATGATTTTCAAGTGGTGATTTCATTGGCGGAAGAAACTAATTTGGCTTGATTATCAATTTGAACGCTTTTGGATAACCGAACAATTACCGTATAAATTATATTACATATCAGTCTTCAAGGAAACTCAATAGGATAATTTGCCAGATCCCCCAAGGAGACGCATTTCTTATCATATTTAAAAAATTTATATTAAAAATCTTTTAGATGGGAAAATCGAGGAAATGCACATTGCTATTCGCTTCTATAGAATTGAAAAGACACATATATGTTTAAGCTTGCAAAAGAAAGCGTATTCGTTTTAGAAATGACAGACACTTGTTTTGCTCGAAATAACTTTTTGATACATTTTTCAATATGAGGGTGTAAAATGTTGGACCAAATCATTTTTTATCTCAAAGAAAAAAATTAGAACGGATAAATATTATTGTTTCAATTGTCTCAAGATATTTTGTTATTTAAATAAATTATGTGAATATAAAATGTTATCAACTTTTGACGAACATTTTTTAGTGTTAAAAAATATGTGTTTGAGTACATTCCTATCTTTTTTACGTAAAATAATTATATCGAGAACAAGACAGAAGAAATAAGAAATTTATAATTAAATCGATAAACCAAGTTTTGAATGAAAACGAAATGAAATTGAAAATTATTAAGAGTCATTTGGTAGCAATTTTTCCAAGGAACAATTTTACTTTCTCAACTTTTCTCATATCTCGTTTCGTTTTCGAGAAAAAACTGGGTTTTTCGAAGTTTTGAAATTAAAAATCGATTTTTATTTTCAAAAACCGCTCCGTCGAAGATATTGGTTTTTCGTCGAAAAATAGTTGTAAGACGTTCCAGATACAAAATCAAGAGAAACATTCTTAGTTTTCGCACCTTTGGATTGAAGTTATTTCAACGGAACCGTGCTACACAATGAAATCCTACTGTGATTTTTTTATAATATTTATAATATTTATGTATAATATTTTATAGTGCAAAAAATAAACAAATAATTGTTGTGTGTAGAGTTTTGCGGTGCAGAATTTATTTGTGTAGAGTTGTTAAAAATAAAATGATAACAAATTATTAAATTAGCTTGTACAGAGTATTCGCGCATAAAATTTAATCGTAGAATTAGGTTGTAGAATTAGCTGTGTAGACTTTTGCTGTGTAGAATTCATTTGTGCAGAATCGCTACCGCCCCAGAATAAACAATTTATTTCTTGTTTGTAGAAGTGAGTAAGTAAATAATTTTGTTCTAATATTTGAGAAAGGTTTCCTTATAGAAAGACAGATCGATCAGGCATCTTAGGAGTACTACTATCGTCTTCTGGTAAGGTGCGCTAGAGTACACATAGAGTAGAGTTTAACCTGATAGTTAGAAACCACGCGAGCTTTCGCATTCACTTAGTGAAATTATTCGACCCATTTTGCAGGATAGTTCACTCAGTATGATAAAATATTTCGTGATACCATTAGTCCATTACTTGGCATTTACTTCCGTCTTTACTAAAATCGATGGCTAGACATAAGTTTAGGTTCTAGTTGTAGCTGTAGCTATAGTTGTGCTTATATTGAAAAGTAATAATCAAGTTATGATTATGAGAGCTTTTAATTGTAAGAGGAATTACCACAGGCAAAAGAAAGTAAAAGAACATGATCGTCAGTTCGAGTCTTAAGAAAGGGCACTTAGGAGACATAGTAATTAGCACAACAAAATACAAGAAAAAAATATGGGCACAAAAACGGACTGAAAAGATGGAGTATTAAATACTAGTCTCTCCGGAATATAATTATTATAAGATGTGATGAATGACATGACTGTGTGTTTTTCGATAAATTGGTTGCTTGAGTAGAGGAAAGTCGTGTCTCCCAGAATTTGGGAAACAAACAAAATTTAAAATACTAAAGTTTGATTTTTT
>JAABKJ010004359.1:0-24474 GCA_011634705.1 Andricus grossulariae
TTCTCAAGTCTGCTGGATTGAGATCGGAGACTGAGGGATTTCTTTTTGCCAGTCAAGACGGCGTTATAGACACCTTAGTTTACCGCGAGCAAATAATGAATGTACCTGTAGGCGATAACAACTGCCGAGCGTGCAAGCAAGGGCCAGAAATACTTGGACATGTTCTCAGTGAATACTCAAAGTATGCACGCTTCGGGTAAATAGAGAGACACCATGCGGCTCTAAAAGTGTTATATTACCATCTTAGGCACTTCTATGTTGTTGATCTATTGCCCGTCTTGCCATACGCCCAGGGGAACTGGAGTCCGTTGGGGAGATGATCAGTGTAAGATCTACTGGAATTTCTCATTTTCCACCACTCAACGTATCAGTGCTACGAAGCCTGATATTTACCTCCAAGATCTAAAGACCAAGATCATTTACATGATGGAATTTTCGGCACCAGCCGACGGTAATATCATGGCAAAGGAGGAAGAAAAACGGGCGAAAAGTCAAGCACTTCTTTTCGAACTGAGCAGCATGTACCAAGGCTACAAAGTCCATCTTGTAGTTCTCATAATCGGCTGTCTTCGTGGTATGAAAGCTTCATTTCTTAGCCAACTCAACAAGATTCCGGCTTGCCAGCGTCAGGTTCATGCCATCGCGAACCGGATGCAAAAGGCTGTTCTTCTGGCATCACTTCATCTGGTCCGTCAACACTGTTCCTCATAACATTCTACAAAGATTGGTAGCTCTAGGAAAGTATCCAGAGGTAATACCTTCATCTCCAACTGTCCCGTCTGCTGCGTAAGGTCATCGGCGGCTAGAGACCTGACTCCAAGGAACAGTGTTGCACGATTATATCTCGCGCAAATTTCCCGCTCTTGCTTACCTTCTGAGACAGAAGGAGCAGAAGTGGATGACGTACACTTTCCAGTTGCGTCGAAATTGGCTGCTTCAAGGAACCATGATCGTAGCTTTCGGAGCCTACAACTGCTCGTATAAGATGGTAGCTCTAAGAAAGCATCCCGAGGCGACTTTTGTCACCTACAACTCTCGCGGCCGCTGTGTAAGCACAACAGCAATAAAAGGCGAACTCCAAACTACACCATGCTCCTAATTTTGAACCTGCAACATCATCGCAAAAGATTTCAAACATCGTATTAAATTAATTTATAACATTCTCATCTCATTAGGTACTTGACTTAATCCATGGCTGATGATGAAGTTTGTAAAACTAAATACTCATTGTTATTAACACGTTCTATTTTCTGAAACTAATTTCACTAAGGTTCTACACGTTTATTTGTTATATGTATGTTCGTGCCCTGAATTTATAAAATCTTAGTCAGATTTTGGGGGGATCAGAGCAAGTTGAAAATTTCAAAAAGACACCTTACTTAATTTATGAATCACCCCTTATTTATTTATTCATTTAATATTTCGTGCATTTATGATTATTACCTCAAATCTGTCAAACTTTTGTTTTTTAGTGATTTGCGGACTTCAAAATATTTTACGTCATCTTTGGTTTTACCACGTACCCCCCCCCCCCACACACAAAAGACATTACATGCACAGCCCCTAAGGAATATAAAGACACTTGATTTTTTGTTCACAGAAAAAACTGGGGGTAATAAGCGTTGCAGGTAATATGCCAAGTAGGATAACAGCCAGCAGGGTAACTGTAACTAGGGCAGTGCTTCCAACGCGAGCCCGGGACAGTAGTGCGCACGCGTGAAAATGAGTTTTCTCATTGTTAGTGAGAAAAGAATAATTAGCTATTCTCTTGAATCTCTATTATCCACTAATGACAAGGCTGGGCTTGACGCAAGCGCAGCAGTGCACCGGTCCATCTTTGGGAGCACTGGACTAGGGTAAATTCATCGTGGTGACTCAAAGATTTTTTCAGCGGATTCCGCAAAAGGCAGCATATTACAGCCTATAACGTGCTGCCTCCAGCGGAGTCCCCCAGATAAACCTTTAAGTAACCACGGTGAATTAACCCCAGAACCAGTTACCCTGCTGGCTGTTAACCCACTTCGCCCATTACCTGCAACGCTTTTTACTTCCAGTTTTTTCTCTGTTCTAAAGCTTCCGCCGTGATGAGTTATTTGACAATGTTTAATGTTGTTCAATTTTGTTTAATTTTTTATATCTGTTTAATGGCAAATTGACATTAAACAGATGAAAACTTATATTCTTCGAAATTCATGTACACTTAAAATTGTATGAAAAGTACAATGTAGATTGTGTAATCTTTATTTGGTAAAAAAAAAATCTAAATCAATCTAAGTCATGCACATTTAATAAGTAGCGACATCTTGGCCGTTTTACCTTTTTTTCTAAAGCTATTCCGTTCAATTGTGACCCTCAGTTGCAAAGACACTAATATCTCGGATACTGGAATCGACAAAAGGGTCGCTTCAATATGAACGTAAACATTTAAATTTAATTAACTGGATCTTAAATTTATTTCAGTATGAACCATTTTTACTAAGCTTTTAGGTAAAGTCACTTTTAAATCTTTTATCAGTTAGGATGCACTTCTATTTTCACTCATGAAATAAACGTTTCTCAATTAAATTGGGAGCACTTTCACAATGAATCAGTGACATTGCTAAGTTAGTAACACAGTTACTGTTACATAGTTACCGTTTTTTAAGATGTCACGAGGGTACCAGCGTGTTCAAAGGTTTTTGAACTCTCTTAATTACCAGAGCTTGTTTACTGATAGAAAAAAAGTAAGAGCACCCACGCCTTACGTAAGTGAGTGCACGTCTTACGACCCCAGTTCCATAAAAATTTAAGACGACTACCTACACAGTAAACGGGACTCTTCTCAATTTTCGGCTCTCAAAGATAATCATAAATTATTTATTCATGAACTTCAGCTTGAAAAAAAGGTCATAAAGTTGGCGTGTGAAAGAGCATCGGAAGATTTGCATTCACCAAGATCAGTTAAAAATTAATTGGCTGATCAACTGTGTTAAAAACTTTTATTTATTTATAAATTAATAGGAAATTATGTACTTTCACTATTTACATATTTTGTAGATTTTACTTGTAATATGGGGAAAATTAGACTCTCGAAACTTGCTATATCGAATGGTGTTTTATCGAACCATTTATATACTGACATCAAATAGATCGGCACGATTACGTCCATATAAAAACTAATTAATAATTGTAAAAGCGATCTCTATTATTTCACATGAGCCGTAACGCACCCTATAGTTGAAGAAAACGAAATAACTCTAATCTCTATTTACTTTCACATTCTCCCTTTCAAGTGTGTAATCACCTTCGACTAGACAAAAGCTTTCATAAAAATTTTACTCGCCAATCTTCTCAATTTTCTTATATAAATCTTTCTCTATAGCGATTATGATGATTTCATATCCCTGATTTCAAATTCTTGGTGATTCATTCTTCTAAAAATTGCAATTATTCTAAAAAATATTTAACTATTTCAATCACAACAGCCAAATATTGTATATATCGTTACGTTACGAACTTAGATAATATTTAGTACGTTTCCTGATGATAAATTTGAACAAAGTTTGCGAAAAAAATCCACTATTACATTATTAGTTCGGAATTGATCTCGTTTGGTTCAAAATTCCACTAATCGGTTAAAAAAATAATTATTTTGTTGAAAATGAAACTACTTTCTTGAAATAGCACCGGTTTGACTGAAAAATGGTATTATTTGGTTCAAAGTTAAACTGCTTTGTTGAAAATTAATTTTTTTTTTTGGTTGTAGATTCATCTTAATGGTTGAAAATTTAACTATTCCACATTTATAAAATTCTTCTTCTTGATTATACAATCCTCGTATGGGTTGAATGCTGATCTCTTTTGTCGAAAATTCGTTTTTTTACTAAAAATTTATCTCGTTAATTGAAAATTGGACTATTTTGTTAACAATTTATTTTTTTTAGTTTTTATTGTTAAAAATAATGGTTAAAAATACAACTGTTTGGTTATAAGTTGATCTGCTTTTAGTTGAGGACTTAGCTTTTTTTTGCAAATTCTTCTTTTTTGGTTCAATTCAATTGTTTTCCTTTTTTGTTTCTTTTTTTTTAATTCAAATAATTTTTGTTTGAAATATCAACTATTACATGTTTTGTTAAGAATTCAGCTTTTTTAATTGAAAAATCAACGAGCTGGTTTAAGCTGGTCAAGCTAATTTTTAAGAAATGCAAACTTTTGGGTAGAAAATTCATTTTTTTTTTAATTTAAATTTTAGTTGCAAACCTAAATATCTAATTGAAGATTAAACTATTTTTATGAAAATGTAACTGTTTGGTTATGAATTACCTTTTTTGTTGAAAAACTATATTTCCGGGTTGAAAATTCAACTGTTTTGTAGATAATTTTTGTTTCTTTCTTTAAAATTCAACAATTTTCTTGAAAAAAATGTATTCTTTTGAAAATTCGACTTTTTTGGTAGAATATTAATTTTCTTGATGAAATTTTCTTGAAAAATGCATGTATTTTGTTGTAAATTCATTTTGATTAGAAAATTAATGTTTTTTGTTTAAAATACATTATTTTAATTGAAGATTCAACTATTTGGTTAAAAATTCATTTTTTCGCTGCATTCGGCAGGTTGAAAATTAGTTTTCTGTGTCGAAAATTCACTTTTTAAATTAAAAAATTTGACACTTCCGTTTTGAGTTCAAAAAAAAGTTTTTTTAGTTGAAAATTTAACTATCTGGTTTAAAATTCATCTTTTTTGATTGAAAACTCATCTATTTAGTCGAGGAGTCAAATATTTTTTAAAAAATTCTTCTTTACTAGTTCAATTAAACTTTGAAAGTTCATCTTTTGGTGAGAAATTAATCTTTTATGGTAGAAAAGTCATCTTTCTTGGTTGAAAGTGAACTTTTTTGTAGAAAATTTAACTGTTTTCTGAAAAAATTTTCTTTTTGGCTTAAAAATTGAACTGTTTTCGGGTAAATTTCATTCTTATTTTTTTGAAAATTCGACCATTCGGTTGAAATTGTATATCTGTAGATTGAAAATTCAACTTTTTTCGTCAAGATCATCTTTTTTGGTCAAAAATTAAACTTTTTATTTGAAAATTCGACTGTCTTCGAGAAAATTTGTCTTTTTGGCATGAAAATTTAACTATTTGGTTAAGTTTAACTATCTTTTTGAAAATTCGTCTCTTTTACTTGAAAGTTTAACTATTTTGTTGTTAATGTAACTATTTGGTTAATAATTTTTATTTATTTTAATTTTTTAAATTCGTATTTTTGGTTTGAAAATTCATTTCTTTTGGTATAAAATCCTTTTTGGTTAAAAATTCAACTACTTTGTCGAAAATGTAATATATTTTGACTTGCAATCTTAGGAATTCAAAGTGCTTTATATTGAATTCAATGTAGGGGTCATTCTCCGTAAAAGTGTAAAATTTTTCCCCCTGGCATACGTGTAAGCCCCCTGGTTTCCGAAAATCGAGTAACCGTAATAATCGACCAATAGGAATACTTCCTGTATTGATACTTTATAAAAGCATTACTCAATTTACATTAATTTTATTACCACATTACTAAATTACTTTTTGGCGAGGGGGGAGGGGCGGTCACTAAGTATAACATTTTTTTGCATTGACTTGTCTCAAACCGGGGAATAAATGATGAAATCATAGATATTCCAAATGTATTGTAGATCGCTTTTCTTTCACTTGTATCACTTCCGCTATCATCTTTCCTCTCGTTCAGCTGAATTCAAGGTCATTACTTTCGAGAAGAAGTTAAAGATTCTTCGAGACAGTTACAGATGGAACTTTCGCAAATCGATCGACAATCGTAACCACTTGTATCGATCACTTCCGTTCGATTAACTCGTTCTAGGCGAGGTTCCTCCATCCATGGTCAAAACGAGAAGCAAAACTTAAAAGTCAATATCTTAATATACCGGACTCTTCACGGTCCACCGAAGCTGACAAGCGTGTCCAAAAGACAGGCTATTCGTTTTATTTCTCTCGGCACCAAAGTTGTCTCTTCTTTTGCCGAATTCTAAAATATGCACAAAATTCATCTCGATTCTGGAAACATTCTATAAACTTCAATATTCTGAATCTAATTGAAAACAAAATCTACCAAAGGATCTGTTCAATCAACGTGTATCCACTTATACACATTGAAATGAATTGTTTAAATCTATTAATAAATATTACGAATTTTCTGTATAATCAATTTTGTAAACAAAATTTTAACTCAGCAATTCTATTTTATGATAAAATTTATTTCTAAATTTTTCTAAACATTGTTGATAGAGAAAAATTTAATATTAAATGAATTTTTAGTATTGAATAATAATTATGTTCCTAACATTTTACTACGAAAATATGATTTGTACATTTTTTCAAACTTTTAGAGAGATTAAAGAAATGAAATTATGGACAAAAACTTAGTAACCGTAAAAAATATTGTCGGTAACAACAACGAAAAACTTACCGGTCCCAACCCTAAGAGTTACGGAGAAATTTTAAATGATTTAGTTTTTATCTTAAAAAATAATTTTAAATTTTATAGATATCAAAATACGTGGAGAAAGAATGTGGAAGATCTTCGGACCATTTTTTAATTTTTCAGAATTTTAAGCAATTTCATGAAAACTAAATTATTTTAAATGATATTTAGAAGTCTTAGAGTTTTTGAAAGGATTTTCGAAAATAATTTAAATCTTGATAAGCTTTCAAAAATTTTAAACAACACGTAGATACTTAAGATTTTGAAAAAATAAAGTTTTTAAGAATTTTGAAAGGTTTCCAGAGAATAAAAATTTTTCTTAAGATTCATGAGAAAATTTCAAATGATTTTTTATTTTTTAAAATAGATTCTAAGAGAAAATTGAAAAGGGTTTTAAAGAATTTCAAATGATTTCCTGAAATTTGAAAAAGAATGTAGAACATTTTAAAGTAAAAATTTCCAATTATGCAAGATTACAAAAATTAGATAAAACTGAGTCAGCTTAAGAGATATTTAAAAAATTTGAAACGATTTCGAAAAGATTCAAATATAATTTAAAACTTCTAAACATATCAAAATTGTTTTTTAAAAATGTAGATTTTTGAAGATTTCGAAAAAACAAGGTTTTTAACCATTTTGAAAGGTTCCAAGAGAATAAAGAAGTTTTCTTGAGAATCCTGGAAAAATTTCATATTATATCTTATTTTGAAAAATTAATTTTAATTGACAAAATTCAAGCGAAATAAAACATTTCCTTTGGATTCCTTTGAATATTTGAAATGATTTTCTTGTAAAAAATTAGTTTTGAGAGAATATTTAAAAATATTGCAAAACATATCCAGAATTGTCTACAAGAATTTGGAATATTTTAAGGCAACTTTTTTATTTTTGCAGAATTAAAAAAATGTTAGAAAAAATTTGAACTATTAAAAAGATATTTCTAAGGTTTCTGAAAAAATTTTAAGGCAACTTTTGTAATTTCTCAGAATTTAAAAAAATTGTAGGAAAAATTCAAATTATTTAAAAAGATATTTCTAAGATTTAGAAGTTTTAAGAAGATTCAAAATTAATTTAAAATTTAAGAATGTATCAAAAAAGTGATAATGATTTCTCAACATTTTAAACAAGAATGTAACAGATTCGAAAAAATAAGCTTCCAAGGTTAAAAGTTTTGAAAAATTAGAAACAATTTGATTAAGTTTCTAAAAATATAGTTTTTTGAAGAATTAAAAAAGAAGAAGCTGTTTAGGAATTTTGAAAGATTTCAAGAGAAAAAAATTTTTTCTTTAGATTCCTTGGAACATAGGAAATGATTTTTTAGCTCAGAAAAGTAATTTTAAGAGAATATTCAAAAAGATTTCGAAAACATTCGAAAGATATTTTTTTAATTTTGTGGAATTTAAAAAAATCAAATCGTTATAAAAGATATTTAGGGAGTTTAGATGTTTTTAAGAGATCAAAAATATTTTCACACTTGAAAAGATTTTCGAAAATTTAATTCTAAACTTCTTCAAAACTATACATATATTCATATAACTTTAAAAACAACCTGAGAATACTTATGTCCATGTCCTCCGATTTTTTTCATCCTCCCACCCCTAAAAACTTTCAACACAAATTAAAAAAAATTCGTGCAGGATGTTAGAAAAATCGGTTTATATTCACAGGTACTCCCGAGCTGCTGAAATTGTAAATGGAAAATATAGAGAACGAAACCTAATTTTTTCAGAATTTTTGGAATATATTACCAATGAGTTTGAGCTCTCCAAATTAGATATTTTTAGTTTTTTTCACTGGGAGCCTTGTAAATTCGCATTTAACTTTTTTCCAAACACATGTTCACGAATTTTAGGTTGTGTAAATTGTTGCGCGAGATTAATGAGTTTATGTTGCACCAATATATTTTTATAAAAATTGTGTATATGGCTCAAACGTTGATCAGACGCTGGGAAAAATGAGACGACCATACAAAAATCATCGATTTATCATTATCAGTAAATAATTATTTATCTAATAAACGATTATCAATATTCATTATTTTTTCGACAATTTTCAGTGATTCTGATCAATATTTGGGCAATATACACAATTTTTATGAACATATATAGGTCCAACATGAACTCATGAATCTTGCGCAACGATTTACATGACCGAAAATTTGTGAATATGTTTTTGGCAAAAGTTTAAATGCGAATTTACAAGGCTCTCAGTAAAAAAAAACACAAAATATGTACTTTGGAGAGCTCAATTTCAATGATAATATATTCCAAAAATTCTGAGAAAATTAGGTTTTGTTCTTTGTATTATGTTCTAAAACTCAACCATGTTTCAATCATTTATGTCTACTTCAAGAAAGGGTATTTCGAGTAAAGAGGTCTGAAAAATACGTGTATTTTCCATTTAAAATTTCAACCGCTCTGGGGCAAGTATTAATGTGAACCGATGTTTCTCACATTTTGTACGATTTCTTTTTATTTACCTAATCACCCTAATATATATGAAACTTTGGTTGAATGAAATAAATTTTAGTTGATTCAACATAATATTTGATTGGCCCAACAAAATTCTTGTATTGGATCAACCAAAAACTCTATCTACTATAAAAACCATATTCTTTGGTTGAACCAACAAAAATGTTTATTCAATTAACCAAATCGTTTTCTGGGTTCATGACGCGCAGAGTAGCGCGCGATTCATAGTGCTAGTTTATTTGAAATTCTCACTGAAATTGAATAGTCTCAACAAGAAATAAAGATAAAGTAGATAAGATGATTTATCTTAAGGAGGAACCAAAGAAAAATAAATGTGATGGCCATGCCTATGAATGTACAACCGTTTGTGAGAAATATATATTTTCCTTGTAGAATTGTTAGATTAATATGTAAATTTCAAGAACATTATACACATATAATCGTTAACGTGAATATCGTATCTATCACAGCAAATCATTGCTGACTTTATTTGCGCATGCTGGTACATTTATTCATCAACATCAGATCGATTTGCAGTGAACCCGTGTATTACAATTACATAATAATTTCCAGCAGGAGATTCGTTCCACAATCAGACGCTGTTAGAAGTGATGACGTTGGATATTACGAATCAATGCAATCATTGTCATGAGCCACTCACAGTCATAATCCAGGCAAACGTGCAGCTCGTTTACTTCAATGATTTTTTTCCAGATCGGGGCACTTTCTCTATTCACTGCATTATGGTACTACACGGTCGCTCTGCTTTGAATCTACCGCCTTCAAGTATCAAGAAGCCAAAAAACAAAAGAGTGACGAGCTTATCTTGACGCGATCAGAGACGAATTTTTTCGAGTCGGTTTTTATAAGGCCCCGAGAAAATTTACATTTTTTGTTCTATTTATATTTCTCTAAGGAATTCGGGCCTTAGAATTTATTTTGCCGAAATAATATTGTAGAACTGCATAAATTATGTAAAGTCTTGGGGGGGGGGGGTAGGACAACGATTTGTCTATACTATCTTACATGGAGAAGGATACGCGGTCAAAATCATTTCTTAAGATATTTTCACGTCTGTGAATCATTAAAAAACAAAAGTCTAACAGCTTGGTAGGAAGTTCAAATATTTAGTCGAAAGATGAACTACTTTTTTAAACATTCATTTTTTCAGTTGAAGATTCATTATTTTTATTAAAAATTCATTTCTTTCGTCAACCAATTGAACTATTATGTTGGAATTTTTTTATTGGAAATTTAACTATTCCATCCTTTGTAGAAGATTCACCTTTTTGTTGAAAATTGAAACATTTGATTGAAAATTCTTTTTTTTGTGTAGGAAGTTAATCCTCTTCATTTAAACTTCAACTATTTGGTTGAAAATCTTTTTTGGTAGCAATTCAATCTTTTTGGTTAAAAACCTAACGGTTTGATTGAAAAAAGTCTGTTTTAGTTGAGGATTAAACTGTTTTAAGTTTAAAACTTTATTCTTTTTTTGGTTGCTATATCAACTATTACATTTTTCGTTCAAAATTCATCTTTTTAATTGAAAATGAATGTTTTCAAATAGAAATTTAACTATTCCGGTTTTTAAATAAAATTGTTCTTTTTTAGATGAAACTTTAACTATTTGCTTGGAAATTTATGTATTTTGTTTAAAACCCATTTTTTGTTGGTTGATTTCAACAGTTTCTGACTTAAAATAAATATATTTCTTCCTTGAAATATTACCCATAACCATTTTCGTTGAAAATTAACCTTTTTTAGTTGAAAGTTAAACTATTTGGTTGAAAATTCGTTCTTTTTTTAAAAACCTAATACTCTTGATTCAAAATGCAACTATTTAGTTGAAAATGTATATATTTTGTTGGAAATTAATCTATTTTGGTAGAAATCTAATTTTTTGGTTAAAAAACTAACGGTTTGGTTGAAAACTAATCTGTTTTAGTTGAGAATTAAACTGGTTTGTTCAAAATGCTTTTTATTCTTAAATTAAAGTCTACTGTTTTAAATTTGAAAGTTCAATCTTTTTTGGTTAAAATATCAACTATTATATTTTTGGTTGAAAATTAATTTTCATAACTGGAAATTAGACTATTCCATTTTTTATAGAAAATTAATCTCCTCAGTTGAAAGTTTAACTGTTTGTTGGATAATTTATGTATTTTGTTCAAAAATCGTTTTTGTTGTTGTAGGAAATCGATGTTTTTGCTGGTTAAGAATGCAGTTGTTTGGTTGAAAATTAATCTGTTTAAGTTAAGCATTTAATTTTGCATGTTGGAAATTTGTCTTTTCTGGTCAAAGTCAACTGTTTTTGATTCAAAATAAAAATATTTTTCAGTTTTTCGTAATCAAAATCCAACCATTGCATTTTTAGTTAAAAATTCATCTTTCTTGTATTAAAAATTCAATTATTTGGGTAAAAATTTATTTAATTTATTGAAAATTCGTCTTTTTCGTTAAAAATTAATCTTCTTGGTTCGAAATTCAGTTATTTGCTTAAAAATTTATGAATATTGTTTGAAAATTCATATTTTTTAGTAGAAAATTCATTTTCTTGTTTGAAAATGCAAGTTTTTGTATAAACATGAATCTGTTTTGGTTGAGGATTCAACTATTTTGTTGGAAAATTGTCTTTTTTTATTCAATTCAATTGTTTTTTTATTTTAAATGAAAATCATTGCTTGGTTAAAAAGTCAACTATTACATTATTTGTTGAGAATTCATCTTTTGGTTGATAATTCAACTACTTGCTTGAAAGTTGAGCTACTTTGTTCATGCATAAAAAGCAGTAAGATTGTACCAAATCCGAAATTCCCCTCCCCGCAAATCGTCTTACGTAATTTTTAGGCAACCACTAAATAAATTCCCGAAAAAATTCGTAAAATAGGGGCGAGAGAGGTCAAAATTTACGGACCATAACAAAGGGGTTACATGGTACAAAATTTCAGAAAAAAAAGGTTACGTAATTTGTTAATATCATATTTAACGATTTTGAAAGAACAATTACAATTTTTGATTTATTGTTACGATAGTGAAACATTTAATTTTCCAAGGTTGCTACAAAATCCTAATTTCAATATTCCCTGACTTTTCCTGGATCAATTTTTCATTTTTCCTGACCATTCTAAATTTTTCTATTTTAGGAAATCAGTTTTTGAAATGAGTAAAATCGGGAAATCAATTATTTTCATGCAAAAAAGGATTTCATTATAAATTAATTTTTAACACTTTTAATGGCAAGAGTTGCACAGAATTTGATAAGGAGTCATCCACAATGTCGCCCGCCGACGTTTTTAAAACCCTTATCATAAATTAGGAATAATTATCGCAACGAGCGTATCTCTCAGTTAAGTTAATAATTAATATGTAGTTATCTTATGTTCTTATAATAATAAAACAAACAGGTCATGTTTGAATGTGTTGCAGAGAACACGGGATATTCACATCAAACTTCGTTCGAGCCACGATTTCGGCCAATCAGAGCGTGGTACCGGTACCAGGCTCTGATTGGCTTCGCTCACGCCAGGCTGGTATCAAACCAGCATCTACCCCCACTCTAGCGGACCCCGCTACCACTGATGCCGCGCGGGTAGGCTAGCGCGCGTCACAGCAGCGACCAACCGCAAGCCATCCCCCACCACATCCTACCCTATGGCGCGCGCTACCCAGCGGATCGTGGATAAATATCGGTGCTACAAACTAGACACCTAAATCTGTTATAGAAACAGACAATATCGTATAAATTTATACCTGTTGTAAAATTAAGTTTTTTATGATCATTAAAGAAATTTTAAAAGCAAAAGTAATAAATACATGTTCTAACCACTTGAGGGCCCCGTTGCGTCTGAGTCACGCAACCTCTTAGTTCCACCATTTTGTTAGTATAACCGCGTAGTTTGAATTTGACGCGTACTCTCTGTGCGACAAACTATTGTAGGAAAATCAGTATGTAGGAAGAAATATTTTGAAAATATTGAAAGAATGAATTCCAAAAGTACTTGGAATAAGTATTGAATGATGTATATTAGAACACTGATAAGAAAATAATTTATATTCAGGACAGAAAGGAAATAATATCTTTGATAGACGTTTGTGAATAATGCGTCTGGAATAGGATCACGAGGGTCCGTAAACTTGATAGAAAAGTTTGTAAGGTTGAAGAGAATAATGTATCTCATTTTTACAATGGAAATATAACTACGTAAAAGTATGTAATTGATAAATAACATCCTAATATATACATGTATATGAATAAATCATTTTTAAATCGATTTAGAAATAATACAATCAAACTTCAAACCAAATTCAAATTTTGATTTGTATATTTTTGTTAATATTGTTGATAATAAAAAATAATGGAAAGCAATAATACATCACAATAATCCGTATATGTTTCAGTAACAGTTATGAAAGTAAAATCTTGTAAAATTTGGATTTCATTATTTCTTTTTACATATATCACACTTCTTGTACTGACGGACAATTCGAAATTGTTGATACAATGATTTTTGTTACTGGGATAAATCGAGTTATAAAGTTTGAAAAACTCTATGACCTTTATATGAGAAAATTCGTCTTAGGAAAGCACCAATATTTAAAGTACCTAATTTTGTGTTTCGATGTAGTGACTTTTTTGCCTGCGATTATTATAAAAAAACTTTTATCATTTTCGGAATGAACAATATGTGTAAGAGATACATTTTATTTCTAAAGATAATTTACCACGAGAAATCAAGATTTACTTCATCTTCGACATTTCAGAGGGAAAACTTTGTCCACGAATCACCATATAATGCAATTTAAAAAGCAAATTATCATTAGCTTCATTTGTATATATTTATAGTAATACTTATCATACGATGAGTCATTTGATAAGTACTCTTACATTCTTCTCATATTGTACAATTTCGACATTGTTTTGTATATACATATAAATATGTATGATATGCAATATTACAGGGCTTCACCATCAATATTTGATATTACTTTCAAAATTATGCTAAGAATAAGATAGGTTTTTGATGTGATAAAATGTGATCTCATATATAAACGGTGATGAAGGAAATTATGTCGGATTGAAACTTTTTTTTACATTGTTAAGTTACTGAATACAGAGGGAAACAGTTTGATAAAAAAAAATCATTCGTTTCGGTGAAAATTGAATTTTGCTTTTCAGGTTAGATTTTTTTGGTTTCTGAAAATCGTCTTAAAATCTTGAAAAAAATTGCAATTTTCATTTCGTTTCTTAAATGGTCAGATGTTCTCGAGATGTTGAATACCAAAAAATTAATTTTCAATAAGACGGAGTCACAGTATGACAGACGATTTTTCGCATTCAGGTAGTGATAAATAATAAAATTAACATTTTGTGCTGTTGAGCTATGAAGATATTCAATGAAATGCCTTTTGAGAATATCATAAAAAAGCTTGATCACGAAAGTCTTAATTTTTAATGTATATGAAAATCAAACTTTAAGGTACTGCCACCATCAAAAATACGATTTCGAACAAATACTTTTAACTGGATGCGTATTTTAATTTTTGAGGATTTTCTAACAATAAACCCCATTTTCTAAAAATTATCAGTTGCCACCTTCTGCCTTTCCACACTTCATATATTAATTATATTACGAACGTTAGACAAATGTGTAAAACAAAGAGTGAACAAGAGTATCGATGATTAGAAATAAATATTTAATATCTTTCGATCAACTTTTCTTCCAAAATTGAGGAAAAATATTTTTAATTAAATAAAACATGAGCATTATTCTTATATATGTCGTGGGTCAGTATTTTTCCAATTGACTTCAACTTTATTTTATTCTATACACATATGCCAGTTTTTGTCAGCAGGAAGAGGTTATGAAACACATAACCTGAAAGTATAGTTAATTCGTATTTTTCTTTACCCATCTTCAACATTAACATACATTTGATTAGTATTGAAATATTTCT
Source organism: Andricus grossulariae (assembly GCA_011634705.1). Lineage (NCBI taxonomy): Eukaryota > Metazoa > Arthropoda > Insecta > Hymenoptera > Cynipidae > Andricus > Andricus grossulariae. The sequence goes on from JAABKJ010004359.1 coordinate 14,891, forward strand.
ATACCTTAAAATTCCAAAACATTTCAATTCTAAAATTTTAATTTTAAAATCACTTACTTTTGGCGGCTTACTTATCCAAGATGGAGAAAATAAGCGGTAGGTTCTGATTGGCTCAGTTTTTTTACTTGCGCGTGGATAGACCATGTATTTATTGGATCATGATCGGTGCTCCCGCATCACAGAATCATACGCCAACCGGCAGCCTTCGACGATGCTTTTACGCTCAAAGAAAATTCAGCAAGCAACGAACCGACTGGAGAATAGTCGCCAGAATATCTACGTAGGATAGCGACCCACCTGGGACGTGCAATGTCCATGATGTCGAGCAGTACCGCTGGCTTACTTAACAAAGAAGCGCACTGCAGCAGCCTTCGACCAGCAGCACTACTGAGCCGAGCCATGGTGGCTCGAGCCTCTAAACGGCTAGGTGGCCGCTTCGGCTGTGCAGCAATCCGGACCCCCTAACAGCATTAATGATGCGCATTCTCATCGTTCGGCCTGATTTCTTTTGATTAAATAAATATAGTTTTTATGATTTTTAAACGAGACCTTCTTTCCCTACCCAAGGTAGGGTAGGTTTATTGTAGGTCATCAAACATGTACTTTTAACGTAGGTTTAGGAATATTTTCTTGTTTATTTTTCAATAGCCAAACTCACAGGGGACCTCCACAGTTGCCGCCAAGCGGGAACCTAGACCCTGACCAACGGACACCACACACTCACAGTAGACCTCCAGCGTTGCCGCCTAATAGGGACCTAGCTCCACAAAATATACACCACACACTCCTCGTAGGGGACCTCCAGAGATGCCGCCTAGCGGGGACCTAGACCCGTTCAATGGACACAAACCTCACCGTAGACCTCCAGAGTTGGCGCCTAGAGGGGACCTAGAAACGACCATTGGGCACCGCTCTCACAGGGGACCTCCATAGTTTCTGCCCAGTGGGGACCTAGCCCTAAACTACCTACACTACTCATTCGTTGTAGGGGACCTACGGTGTTGTCGCGTAGCGGGGATCTCTGCTCGACCGACGGACACAGATCACCATTATTTGTTACGTGGAATAATTCTTTGTGTACGGTAATAAGAGCTGCTGGACCTTGAACCATTCCTCTATTTCCTTCCTTCCGCCAAAGTGTATGTCCCCCTGCCTGCCCTCTTTCTCATCGCGATTCCCATTCAAGAGTAACTGGCTTTCGCCGCAACTCTGTGGACTACAATTTTCTGGTGCCCAACGTGGGGCAACCTTTTTCTATAGGTTGTCGACAGATAGTGGCCCTTGCTCATCTACGCCCACGGCCAGAACATACTCTCTCCTCTTCAAGATGAGCGTCCGCACTCAAGATCCTCGAGTGTTGAGAAGAAGAGTCATTCCCAGAGGAAGCCCATCCACTTCCGGGAGTGGAAACCAACACCCGGTGTCGCCCAACCTTCTTACCCCCAGACGGAGCCCTACTTCAGACCGCACCAGCTGGGGGCCCTCACCACCGAATATCCCTTTTCTGCGGCGGAGGTCTGCCTCCGATTTTTTGATCGGAATAACTCCGCCCCCTGCAAGTCAGTAAACCTGGTTCTCAAACGAGAATCTGTATCAGATCCGCCGGATTTCCCAGGCAATCCAGGAATGCATAACCAACCGGCTCACAATCTTCCCAAACTAGAGGTAGGAAGTGGTCCCACGTCCCTGGTTACCGGCTTCAACCAAAGTCAGGTTCCAGTCCCTGATAACAATCCGGACCCAATTCCGGTCAGCAATCGCTACCAAAATCTGGAACCAGTACCTGGGCGTAGCCAGGACACACGTCAACCCAACTATCTCCGTGGAATTCAGATCCCACCCCACAACGGTGCCCTGGCACCCACCCTCAACAGTGCACAGGCACTTACCCTCAACGGTGCCCGAGCACCCAATCACATTGGTGCACAGGCACGCACTTCTAACGGAGCATCAGCACCTGCCTATCACGCTGCTCAAGCTCCCCACTACCACGGAGCCCAAGCAGTAAACTCCGTCGCTGAGCGGGTATCTACCCACAACGGTGCCCCAGCACCTGCCGTTGATGGTGCCCCAGGACCCGCATTCAACGGCGTTCAGGCACCCACCTCCAACGGAACTCACGTTCCATCTCACAGCGGTGCTCAAGCGCCCGCGTTCGATGGTGCCTCAGGACCCGCTTTCAACGGCGTTCAGGCACCCACCTCCAATGCAACTCATGTTCTGTCCCACAGTGGTACCCCAGCACCCGACTTCGATGGTCGCCCATTACCCACATTCAATGGCGTTCAGGCACCCACCTCCAATGAAACTCATGTTCCATCCCACAGCGGTGCCCAAGAGCCCGACTTCGTTGGTGCCCCAGGACCCGCATTCAATAGCGTTCGGGCTCCCACCTCCCACGGGACTCAGTTTCCAACCCACAACGGATCCCAAGCACCCTTCTACAACGGGGCCCACGCACCAGCCTCCAATGGTGCTCAAGCATATCAAAATAATTGAATTTTCAACCCAAAAAAGACAAGTTTTCAAAAAAGTGAATGAATTTTCAACTAAAAAAGATACACTTTCAATCAAACATTGTAAAAGTTACGTTTTCAGTTAAAATAGTTAATTTTTCACCTTGAATAATAAATTTTAATGAAATGCATTAATTTTCAACTTAAAAAGATAAATATTTAACAAAAAATATAATAGTTGAATTTTCAGGTAGGAAAATAAATTTGTCAACAAAAAAAAATCAATGCGTTTTCAACAAAATAGTTAAACTTCAACCAAAGAAATAAGTTTTTACCCAAAAATATGAAGTTTTAACTAATGAGATTACTTTTCTGCCAAAAAAGACGACTTTTCAATAGAATAGTTGAATTTACACCAACAACAGATAAATCATCAACCTAATATAGAATAGTAAGGTTTGCAGTGGAAAAAAATTCATTTGCAACTAGATCAAATAAATCAACGAAAAAGATCAATTTTCAACCAAAAATATAATTTTTTTTAACAAATAAGGAAATACCTAAATTTTCAATTGAAGAAACTTATTTTCAATTTAAAAAGAAAAACTAATTTTCAACCAACAAGTAATAAGTAATATTTTCTCTGATAAAACCCTTCAATTTTGCGTCCAAAAAAAGTTCACACGTTATTAATATTGATTGACTTTCCTCTCCCTTTTAGGTTTTGAAAAATGTGTAAAAGATCTGAGTTTTTGTTACATTCTACGTTTTTGATGCATTTTACGTCAAAATTCTAATGAGCAAAAAAAAGCTCATAAATTTCCGAACAATTTGAATAAAAAAGAATGTTCTAACAGAAATAGTTTTGAAGTTATGACGTCTTAAAGAGATTTTAAACGTGGACATTTGACAAAAACGGGGAGAAGGGGGGGGGAGTCCAATTTTACACAAATCTAATACGTTCTCTGATGAGAATGTGACAACAAATATTGAGTTATTTTAAAAAGGAGCCTAACGATTTTTTCATCCCAGTCGGAAATATTATATTTAGTTTATATATAGTGTGAGATAGAAAGTGAAATAGAAAGTTATAAAGGTTACTTTGTTTAATAATATTTGAAATATTTAGGAAGATTCTTGTTAGGGAAATGTAACATAATATTACGACTGTAAAAGTATTATGGTTAATAATATAGATTTCTATATTCTCTCAACTTATTTTCAAAATAATGAATGATACAGTCTGTAATTTTGTGTTATGATAAAAAATATAAGCACATTTTTCCATTAGGGATGTTTTTTTAATGAGACTATTGAATTATTTTTAATTTTATTAAAACGGCGCTAGAACCCCGATTTGATTATATGACGTCAGAAGTGACAAGTCCTATTTTAACTTATTTTTTTAAAGTAAATACTATATAAAATATTTCAATATATAGATATATGTAAGGAGTGAAAATAGAAAATGTATGTACATGCTTTGTGTGAAATAAAGATTTTTGAAGTTTTTGTGAACAGGTTTTTCTTTATCAGTAATTATATGAGGTCGAGGAGAATGAATTGAAAAGTGTTTCACGTTTCCTACTGATAAGTGATGAAATAAGCGTAAAATAATGTACTTTTCAGGTACTCGAAATTACAGTTATTTGAACATGCCTTCCATATTAAATATTACAATTTTTTTCGCATTTATTAATATTAAAACAAACATAAGAGACAAATGATAACCAAAGATAGGTGAAAACAGAAACACCTGACATTTTAAAAAGGCCCAGAAGACAATATTTTACATTCTGAATCAGTTTTAAACAAAACTTTGGCTATAATCTTACAATGTTGGGGCAAAGTTACTTTTATAATATAATAACAAAGTAAATTAAAGATTTTTAATTTATTTGTGTATTAATGGGTGTGTTTATATTATAATTTCCAGCAGTAGCAGCCATATTAAACAAACAATTATTCGCCCCAATATAGCATGTTACTAATTTTGTTAATGATTATTCACAACTTTGCCAGGCCTGCTTTTCATTTTTTATGCGTATAGGAACTAGCATTTTGACAATATTTGTCGTGTACCTTATTTTTATCAACATTTAGGATATGGTTGCATTCCTGGGATGAAAGCTAATTCCCCTTTCAAGAAAATTGTATAATATTAAACAAAGATAAAGAATTTATTTATATGACCACCTTTCCCGTCTACCCAATAACGCTTTACTTCCAAAATCTGTCCAATCTTTTCTATATTATATTTCTAAGTCACCTAATAGTAAAATATGGTTCAATAAGCATTTAATGTTGTCTAACAACGAGTTATTAGAAGCAATCAAAAGGGTATCAATCAGTATCTCATTTTTCTATTCCGTTATGTTACCGTTCTCGCTAAATGCTTCCTCTACTGTAATACGTGTAGAAGAGGCACGTGATTGCGACTCCGTCGCGTATATCTGTAATTAAACAACCTGTAATGACTACTTTGTAATTATTATCACTGGCGCCAGTTATCGACGTTATTCACTCTCTTTCTCTCTTTTTCACTCTAATGCGTCCTTCTCCCCCTCTATCATTCCAATCTTTCACTCTCTTATCTTTTTCGCTCCAGTAGAAATCCTGCTAGTAAAGGTGTCCGCACAAGAAAATATGTCACACTTTGCTGGAGACGGATATTGGGTACAGATAGGCAGTGATCGTAAATTTACCAGATTTACCCAATTTCTTACCAAATTCACATCATTTGTGGTAAATCATGATTTAAAAGAAAATTAAGAAGACTGCGATATTTATTTGAGGCCTGACAATACTTAGCTCAGTGGAAGATTGTATTTTGCAAAGAAAATTGCAAGAAATATTATTTAATTCTGAAAAAAAGTGTTGTTCGTGAGCAAACATAACAAATAGCATCACAAATAATGAAAAACAACATGAAATTATTTGACACAGTCTATGCAAATGAAATTGGACGTATCTGCAGAAAAACATGGAGAAATAAAATCAAATTCTGCCATACCAACAAAGTTATTCTTTACCCAGAATTCAAGGCATTCAAATCAGAAGAAACTGATTTCTTAAGTTTTATACTTTTTCTGCAGTTTGTGTACCTATTGTCCTTGTTTAAAGAATCATGTTTCGGTCCTTTCCAGATGACCATAACTGTATTATTTACAAAATTATGATTTTCATGACAGCAGAAACGAACGACCTTGAATACTAATGAACCCTCGTGGAGAGCTTTCACTAGTGGATATGATAAGAGCAAATACTATGGATCTTACTATGGGATTATCAATTAGTCTGCGTATGTTTCTGTGATCTATGGTATATGAGGACTTCGTGAAACTCTCCATTTGGGCTGATTGCTAGAGAGAATGATTAGCGACCTGAGACGGAGCAGTGTTGCGGAACGAACGCGTTATTGAAATAAGCAACAAGGAAATTTTAGATTGATCTATAATTTATATCTCCCGCTTTATATCTCCTCCTACAATTCTCTTTCTCACATTTCTCATGTGAATTCCTTGGTCCGCTTCAGTATAACGAGGCTAGAACCGAGTGAGGCTACGCTTACCCCAAAGGGATTTGATTTAATGGTATAATAATAATAACGATGATAATACTCATATAACAGGTACGTGTTTTAGAACCATACGCGATTGAAAATGCGAAAAGACAGAACTGTAACTTCGCATTGAAGAAAATGAAAATACACATTTTTATTTCACGATCTAAAAATGTAATATTTTCCCCCACAAAACTTAATTTTTTGTATAACTTGGAAAATAATGATTTTTCACCATAAGTTTATTGGGATATTATTTTTTCTGTTTAAAAAACTATTTAATTATATAATAAAATCGTTATAACATAATTCTATGGGTTTTATTATTTAATAGAATAGTTTTTAAAAAATAAAAAATAATATCCGAATACACTTACGGCGCGTCCAGGAATTACGTAAGTTTGTGGGGGGGGGGCGGAAATCCTTGAAATTGCACTTTAAAAAATAGTTAAAATCTTTGACATTCTGTGAAATATTCCGAAATCTTACGAGATCCTTTGATATCTTTGAAATCCATTTAAAATTCATTGAAGTCTTTGAAATCCGTGAAAATATTTCCGAATCTGTTGAAATCCCTTACAATAAATAAAAATCTTTTAGGAGCCAATAAAATTCGCAATTGCTTTGATATTTCCCTAATTATTTTTAAATCTTACGAAATCCTACAAAATCCGTGGATATACTTTGGAATGTTTTGAAATCTCTTCAAATCCTTTAAAATCCCGTGAAATTATTCATACCTTTACTCCCAACTGAGGTAAACTTTCCGTGGTTACAGGCTTGTAACGTGCTGCCTCAAGCGGAGTCCGCCGGAGATACCTGCGATTCACTGCGGAAAGTTTTCCTCAGTTTGGTGTACTCACCTCGCGTTTACCCTGCTTGACCGATTACCTGCAACATTTCCTCCACTCAGTTTTGTCTGTGTTTGTAATTCCTTAAAATCCCTCGAAAGCCATCGAAATCTTTCGGTATGCTCTGAAATCCTTTGAAATCCAGTAAAATTTCTGGAAATCTGATTAAACTCATTAATATCCCTTAAAAGCTTGTAAAATTCCTTTAAAAAATTGAGATTAACTATGAAATTGTACTAGGTAATTTTTTCAAGCACTTGAAATCTTTTGAAATAATTTGAAATCCTACGCTCAAACTTTTGTCATTCCTCAGAAATCTTTTGAAATTACTTGAGATTTCATGAAATCCCTAAAAAGCTTTGAAAATCTCTTTAAATTCCGTAAAAATGTTGTAATTCTTTGAAATTCTCTGTAGTTCTTTGAAATACCTTGAAATCTGTTGAAGGGAAGGAGGGGAATCATAAAAATCTTACGAATCTTTACAATAGAGGGGAAGGAGATCAAAAATTTATAAAAAAATTAAGTTTCGTCCCATGCAATTGGTATAATTGTTTGGCCCTTGGCCAAAGGGGGAAGGGGGTCAGGCATCCTATGTAAATTTTTTACACGGTTCCTGTGTTAAAGGGGGGGGGAGGTGCCTGGAGAGGGCCGATAATGTGTTACGTAATTTAAATACTGCCCTTAACCTGAAATAACTAATGTTCGCGACACACTTGCGTAAGTATCGGCATAAACCGCAGCAGTACGACCGGTTGCACGCGATTGGTTGGCGTTATGAGTTCGTGTGCGGACAGCTCGTCCGTGAACCGTCTCCAGCTAACTTCAACGGATTTTCTTGTGCGAACGCCTTAAAGGCGGGCATGTATCCGTCTTTCGTAATAGTTTCACAGAAAAACACTGAGTGTAGATCTCGCCAGTGACAAGCACTCGATTACTACTGGAAAATAAAATGAAAACTTTTCTCATGTTGCTACAATTTGTCTGGACAATCCGAGAAAGAAAGAGCAGAGAAGATATGGAGAAAAGAGGAATAACAAGGGATACAAGATGTCTCATGGTTAGAGAGTCCATTTGACTATCGAAGGCCTATAATTAAATGGCTGGGATGAAATTATGAGCAACCAAGACAGCACGCGGCTTTGAGAAATTGCAACTGCACTGGCGCCGCAGTATCAATTAACGCAATGGCCTTTGCTGAGAACTCGAGTAAGGTATATGTTCTGACAGAAGGTTTCTGGAGGTGGTTGCAGTTAAACACTTGCTTCAAGTTTTTTTAACCGATTCAATGGATAACTTCCTCTCGTGTGCCTTTCCAAAAGGAGATATGTAATTTATAATAAGAATAAATATGCTGCGAAAGGATCACAGTAGCACAACATTGTAAGGCTCGATTTACAACGACGTTGTGCGAGACTACGAGGATCAAAAATATGCGCGGGTCCTAAAAAAGTCCAATACTTTTTTTTTTAATACGCACCCCCTAAACTTGTTGCATTTGGTGAAAACATAAATGCTTATTTTTGTTTAATGTAAAATAAAAGTTTAAACAGTGACCCTTGTACCTTCAACAGTCCAAAAACAATTATAACTATTAATTAACTGAGAAGATGTAAATCTCTTTTTTTTTCGTTGTACTGATCCATAATTTATTACTTTTTAAAAAAGTCTCACAGCTTTCGTTCTCCAATGAAGAACCTCTCCAGTACATATATTTTTAAAAACTCATCATCTCACTATGACACTACGGAAATTGTGCAAATCTACCCATACGATTCAGATATTAATCACATTAGATATATTAGCGTTCACATTTTATCAAAATAGCGGTATCCCCCCCCCCCCTTATGTCTTTCAGCTATTATTAATTAATTTGTTAAAAAAAGGTGGGATATTTTAGTACTAAAATGTCTGGGTATGATATAGAAAAGAGAACGATCATTAATTAGGTCAGGATGATTTTTGTAATTTCAGATCCCCCCCCACCCTCAACTGTAAGGCTTGTTAAGATTTTTGTGGCCACCAGGGTGGTGGCCACAAAAATGTTCAATCAATATGTCAATTATTTTCACTGTAAACGAGATTTTGAAAGATTTCCAGTGATTTGAAAGGATCTCAACAGATTTCAGGGGGTTTTAAGGTATTTCAAAGGACTATGAAGAATTTTACAGAATTACAAAACTTTTACGGAATTTAACGCGATTTTTAAAGCTTTTTAGGGATTTCGTGATATTTCACGGGATTTCAAGAGATACCGAAGGATTTCAATGGATTTTAGGGATTTTGAGGGATCCGCGGATGACAAAGAATTTTAAGGGATTTTAAGAGATTTCGAAAGATAACAAAGATTTTGAAAAATTTCATGGGATTTACAAGTTTTTGAGAGATTTAAACAGGTTTACATGATTTCACTGAATTCCAAAGGATGTTAAGAGACTTCAAATAATTTCAAAGTATATCCACGGATTCAATGGAATTTGAAAGGATTTTAACCGACTCTCAGAGATTTTGAGAAATTTCCACGGATTATGAGGGAGCTTTATGGGATTTTGAAGATGTCAAGCGAAATAGCAAAGATATCAAAAAATTTCACGGAATCTAAAAGAATTTTCAAGGATTATGTACGATAGCTGTAAAATTGAAAGGATTTCAAGTAATTTTTAAATGATTAGAAAAAAATGTTAAGGTACACTGTTAGAAAAATCTGTACTAGATTTA
>JAABKJ010004360.1:0-24472 GCA_011634705.1 Andricus grossulariae
AAAATATATGATATATATATATATATATATATATATATATATATATTGTTTGTATATTATCTTTATACAATTATATTTACCAATAGAATTAAGGATGATTCCCAAGGATAAAACTAGAGTATAAACGATTATTTTTAGGTGATATATTGTGTGCTATGGTCGATATCTCATACATTATTGTAGGTGTCAAGTTTACTCTGAGATATTTACATTTAATTAGGGTCAATTACAAGCAAAAAAAAGTTAGTTATGAAATTCGTTAAAATTTATTTATTTGAATTGATCAATTGATTTTGAATTGAATGATTTATTTATATCACTGATATCAATTTTTTACCACAATTTTATCGTAGGTAGCCAAACTCAACAAATAATTGTTTGCACTGATAAGAGTTGAATGTAAAAAAATGTATCCAATATCATACGTTTATTATTGATGAGTTAATTACGCAGCAAAGTTGAACATAAAAAAAACATGATCCAGAAAAATCACCATACTCCACGTTTGCGCACAATTGCAAATTGAAGTTTTCATTGAAAAAAAATATTGTTGATATAAACTACTGATAAAAACAAATCTCCGTACGTCTAGGTTGAAAATTCAACACTTTTGTTAGGAATTTGTTTTTTTGAATGAAAAAAATTATCTCTTTTATTATAAATTTCATTTCTTTTTTGGCAAAATGGAACTCTTTGCCTTAAAATTATTAGTTTTCTTGACGAATTCAACAATTATGATCTAATACGTATATTTTCGGATGAAATTAAAACTTGCGAAAAGTTTTAAAATAGTTTGAAAATGATAGATGAATATTATAATTTGAAATTATGTTATCGTATTTACCAATGGAAATAATAATGATTGGCAATGTGGAGATCAGAGTATACACGAACCTCATATTCTCAAAGTAGAGGAAAAACTGATTGATGACATAAACATTTAGTTAGATTCAGTTTCAAGGAAAAAACTTAGGTAAGGAAATGCGTTAAAATTCATATCACTGATATCAATCTCACCTCAGTTAGATAAGGTTAGCAAATAATTTGTCACACACACAAGAAATCAATAGAACGAAAATTTGTTTCATATCTTACTTTTATTATTCATGCGTTGATTATCTATTATTCTACGCCTAAAGTTAGAACTGTTTCACAATTCAGGGTTTCATTCTTATTTATTCTTGAAGCCTTAAATGATTTATCAAACTTGAATTAAAATTCTATAAATTTTCATCGTTTATAGTTGAAAATAATTGTTCAAATATCAGGACTTTCGATTTAAAGATTCAATACCACACTCTTAATATTCAATTGTACAATTTTTGAACATTTCACTTCAAAATTCAATTATTTTTGACGCTTCAGGTAAGAAATTTCGAACTCAACCGCTTTTTATTTGCAACGAAAATAAGGTACTACAAGGCTTTTATTTGTTATGCTGACATTCTGTCAATCATTAATGATTTAATTTAAAACTTTTTTTATATTTCAAACGCTTCTCTGTAATCACTATTTAATACTGTGAATTTTGAAGATGGTTTTCAAAAGTTCGTTATTTAAAGTCCTACTCATTTTTTGCTCTTCCTTGAGGTAATAAGGATTTTCTAAAATTGTCTCAGATCAATTACATTTCGAATAATGCAACATTTTGAGAATAACATAAGTATCGCACAGTTTAAAATAATAATTAATTTTCTATTTTTACATTCTCACTTCAATTGCAAAGTTATTATCGGCTTGAATTGCCGGAAAAACTTCCCGCCTGAAAGAGAAGTCCCGGACTGATGGACAGCAATGAATGAAACGTGCATTCAGTATTATGGACTTCAACATAATTTTGATAATTTTTGCGCTTTTGAAATACTTTAATTGAGTACGAAGCGCGATACACGTGATGAGAATGTATTCCTTAAGGGCAAGAAAGCTCGAATAAAAGATAATTCACAATCATCAGATTACAGAGGTCAATAGTAACCTATAATTTTGAAAGTGTTTCAATTTGAAAAAAAACATGGCTAATGAATCTGGTGTACATCCAAGTCTAGATGCTGTACTCTAAAATTTTTACTGATAAGGCGGTGGGGACCTACTGGTGTACGACTGAGTTCTTCATGGGTCAACAGTTGAACCGCGCCGCTTGTCAGGTTTATTTTTGCCCTTCTTATTTGGGAACTTTCATATGCATATATTCCAGCAAGAACATTGAAACTCTCCAGTATTGCAAATACGTCACCATTCGATGTTGATAATACAATTTGTTCTTGCGTTGGCATAGGACCATATCCCTTTCCTATTCTTCTCCTTATCAATTCATTGGGAGGAAAAGTATATCTTCGAAATTGAAATATCTGGGGCGGACTGTGACTAGAAATAAGCCGAATAGATTGAATTTGCTCGAGTCCACATCCATTGCCGTCAGAAGAAGGAAGTCTGATAGGTGGAGTAATGGCCATGTAAGGCGGTTGAGGCCTTGAAGGAGGAGATCTGGATCTATGACGAAGTGGTGGTTCGGCAGAAGGAGATCTTTCAGGTGAATTTCTTTTGGAAGATTGAGAAGGTCCTCTACGAGGAACGCCAGGAATAGGTTCGCCATTGGGCAAGCACTCAAACTGCGAACTTAGCTCTGAAACAGGAAAGAGGAGATTACATTTTTTTAGGTAAATATTTTTAAGCTCATTTGTAATACCTAGTATTGCAAGTCCTAAGCTATTAATAACCCTCTCGACATTTCAGCTAAAGAAAAAATGATGCGAGCAATTCATGATCTAGATATAAATTGAAGCTCCAGCGTTAAGAAAAATAAGAAAATCTTGTACACAAGTGATGTTAGTTTTCTGGGTTGAAGGTAAAGTTGCGGTCGAGATTTTGGTGTGTAGAAGTAGACTTATTCTACAAAAATTCCTTTGTACCATATGGTCCTACAGCGGAGAATTTCTTCGTGCCTCTAAGTGCTTTCTGCTTCAGCTCTTCCACCGTGATTGATGGACGCTCCTCCTTAGATGTTGAGAGGCTATCGCAAATTTCCTTACAGCGGATGATTTCCTTAGTCTCTTCTTCCCACTTTGGTGTCCAAATCTTGTAGACCTCTCTCCAAAAAATTACTACCCCTTCAGGCTGGGATAGATTTTTGACAGAAGGAGGGACATCACTGAAGAAGCTTGTTTGTTCAACAAAAAACGGTTACCTTTCTCTGACAACCCCACCATTTTCTCTTTTCTTGTCCTGGCATCATATAACACCCGTATTTCGTCAACAAGGTGCTGCTTCATTGTCAGCAGGTTTGATTCGTTTAGTGCGTGACAGTAGATCCTCAATTAGTTGGCCAACTTTCAAACAATTTGCGTAAACGGCTTGCCAGATGTTACGTAGTCAGTCACACACTGAACAATGGAAGCATTTGCTTAGCCTATCTAATCTTCTTGTTCAGTTGATGCTGGCGCCTTCGATCTCCTAATCGATAGTCGGTTCTAGCCTGCTCCGAGATATTCTCACAAATGGAGTCATGTACTTCAGCCAGGTCTTGGGGTTTAGAAGGAACCTATATGTTCGTGTTGCTCTTTGCCCTGGAATCGCTATCATCTCTCAGATGTTTATTTTTGATTATATAATATGTGCTATGGTCAATATTTTAAAGATTACAGGTGCCAACCTGCTCCTTTTAAGATATTTACATTTAATTAGAGTCAGTTAAAAGAAAATCAGTTAAGTAATTCCTAAAAATATATATCACTGATATCAATGTTATACCACAAGTTCATTATTCGGTATCAAAACTGAACAAATAATTGTTTCCACAGATAAAAGTTCAACGTACCAAAAATTTTATGCGTCAAGATTTCGAGGCATTCCAATCAAAAAGTAGAAGCATGGCAATTTTTAGTTATTTATTGGAAACAATGTAACACAAATAGGATTTTTTTCTCTAAAACTGCTGACATTAATATTTAGTACTCCCGTTTACCTTCATTTAATTTTGAAAATGTAACATCAAATTCATTAGCGAAGAATTTTAATAAAAATCGACCATGAACTGCGTCGGCTGTTTTTTCATTTTTTTATTTTGGCGCCCTTTTTAACTTCACAGAAATATTAATTTCGACTTTATAAAAAAAAAAGGAAAAATATTGTTGCAACAATTGGGTTCAGAATTAATCAGTTTGGTTAAGGATTCGACAATTTTCATGAAAATTCGTCCTTTTTGTTTTCTTTCAACCGTTCTTTGGTAGAAATTCCAATATTTTCAGTTGGAATATCAAATAATACATGATTATTGATAATTCATCTTCTTTGGTTAAGAATTGAACTACTTAGTAGAAAGTTGACCTTATTTCTCAAAAATGTATATTTTTGGGTTGAATATTAAATTATTCAATTAGAAGTTGAACTACTTTGTCAGAAAATCATTTTTTCGGGTCGAGAATGTATCTTTTTGAGTTGTGAAAATTATTAGTTATGAAACATATGATTTCGATCGTCCGCTATAAGTTTGATTATTTTTCAAATTAAATTCAAATATGCAAAAAGTTTTTAAAAATCTGGTATCCTAATTTTCAGACCGATTTCATGAATATTTTTCTGCTCTTTCACCTTAAATCAGTGCAAAATTTCATCTTCTGTTTCTTTGTTGGTTTTGCACTAACATAAAACAAGTATGAAATTTTCAATGTAGATTTTGGATAAAAATAGCAATTATGACTCAATACGTCTATTTTCGGCCAAATGGTAACTCATAGAAAGTTTTAAAATATTTGAAAAATTACATATACATTTTTTATATATTATTAGTTATTATTATGGAACTGTATTCACCAATGGAATTAAGAGTGATCGCCAAGTTGAAGAACAGAGTATACACGAACCTCATTTTTTCAAAGCGTGGGAAAAACTGATAGATGAGAATTACATTTGATTAGAGTCAGTTTAAAGGGAAATAATCAGGTCAATTCCGGTTAAATTTATATCACCGATATAAATTTCTATTTAGTTAGATAAGTTTATCAAGCGGTTTTTTCACATCCGAGAACATAATATAATGAAATGTAGCCCATATTATTGGTTTATTATTCATACATTAATTATCTTCTAGTGTACACCTCAATTTGAAACCGCTCAGTCATGTATATTACAACTTATATTTATTCTTGAAGACTTTTATCATTTTTGAAGCGTTAATCACAATTATTTAAAATTTCAACGTTAAGAAATGAAAACAATTGTTCAAATACCAAGGCTTCCGATTTGCGAATTTATTTTTAACCTTTTTCAATTTGAAATTCTCTCATAATTAGAAACTCACAATTTTCAATATTTTCTCCACTATTGGCACAACTGACAAAACGTGGTAATAGATGACGTCACGACCTAATTATACAGGGTAAAAAATGTGTACAATTTTATAACATTTTTGCCATATGGGTTGAAGTATACAGTATACATACGTCTACTTACGAGTAGTCGAACATTTACAAAATTTTGTTAGAGTTTCAGTTTCAAAAGATCAAAGGATCCGAAGTTTAAAGTTATAATGTATTAAACTCAACAAAAATCAATTACTGCAGAAATTAGGCAGGTTTTTTCAAATGCAAAAAAACATATGCTCCTGGACATGCAGTGCATTTTTTTGTTAATCAAATAAACTTTTTTGGGCAGCACTTCTTTTCACCATGGCTGCATGTCCAGGAGCAAGGTTATATTTTTTGCAATTTTGAAATATCGTTCTGTCTGACCAACTCATACTTGGCCACATTCACATGGGATAATATAGATGATTTGTGTTTTTAGTTCAGTTGGAGTTTCATCTTTATTTTTGGTGAAGCATTGAGAAGGATCCTTTCATATTTAAAAGTTATTCAAATATTGAATTCTAGAAAAGTTTATTGTAAAATCTAGTAAGTGCTTCAATCAACGGTAAAGCAATCAATTGTTTAAGATCTAATTGGTTCTATTTTGAATTGTCATACTAGAGACTTGGTTTTTGTTTTGTAAATGAGTTATTTTTTTTTTTTTTGATGCATTTGTTGTGAAATTAGCAGGATAACCTCTCTTTTTAAGAGTATTTTTGACAATGATTAAGTTTTTGGTTTTGAATTTACTGTTAGGAAGTGTGACTGCTCTGTCAACAAAATTGTTAATGACTGCAATTTTTTCTTTAATATCTATGTTTGACTCAAAATTGACATATCTCCCTAACCAAGTTTCTTTACGGTACCAGCTTGTTACAATATTATTGTTAACTTTGTGTAGAATAATATCTGAAAAACTTATTGAATCATGTTTTTCTATTTCCATAGTGAATTGTAATCTAGGGTGGTAAGAGTTAAAAATGTTGAGCAAAAGGTCAATTTTGTTTTCAGCGACACAGGTCAAGATGTCATCTACCTATCTGTAGTAGAAGATTGGTTCAAATGATAATTGTTTAAAAATATCTCTTTCAAGTCCTTTCATCACTAGATCAGCAATTATGCCAGAAAGAGGGGATCCCATAGGGGTACCAAAAATTTGTTTATAAAATTCGTTCTGAAAAGTAAAATATGCGTTGTCTGAACAGAATTCTATGAGTTCTATGTATTGTTCAACTGGTATGTTTGTGTGTTCTCTAATTTTAGACCAGTTAATTTTTATATTTTTTAAAACAAGTTCTTTAGGGATATTTGTAAATAAAGATTTAACATCTAGAGATACTATTTTGTGGTTTTTAGGAATATGAAAATGTTTAGTTTTTATAATAAGGTCCCAGCTGTTTTTTATGTTAGAAGTAGTTTTCCCAATGATTTGTTGTATTGCTTCACTGATATATTTTGAGAGGTTACAAATAGGTGATCCAATGAAGGAAGTGACCGGTCTGAGAGGAATTGTTTCTTTATGGATTTTTGGTAGTGCGTAAAATTTAGGAGCAATACCATCATAACTTTTGAGAAATTTTTCTGCATCAGTATTTATAACATTTAGTTGTAAAAGATTACTGATTAGTTTGTTGAGTTCTATTTGTACTTTATTTATTGGATCTTTGTTTAATTTGATATAGGTTTTGTTATCTAGTAAGAGAGTTTCACATTTTACCCGAGTATCTTGAATTCTGATTTAATATTGTTATTATATATTTTTTGGGGAAATTTTTGCAAGTTACATGATATCTTAGATCTAAAGTCTGTTCTTTTCTCGTTAGGAATTAATTCAATTCTGTCTTCTATGCGAGCAAGAGTTTCTTCAACAGTAGAACCTTTATTTTTAGAAGAAATACTACATTTTTCTCCTAAACTTAAAAAATAACCAACATCATCAGGTATCTTTGTGTCAGTGAGGGTAATGAGCCATTTTTTATTCGGTTTCTTTTTGGAGTGAAAATTGTAATATATTGAATGATTTTGACGAGTAGTAAATTCTGTTAAAAACCTCGTTTTAATATTTATAACAAGTATGAAAATGTAGAAAAGCAATCTGTTGAAACTCGAATCATAATTTGCATGAGTGAATGTGCTTTTATTAATATAATTATGGTAAAGATTGTAAAAATATGAGGAAAGCAATAATAAATACACTTTTATAATTTAAATTTTATTATGACTTTTATGATTTATTTAATAATGCGCCAAAAAAGATGTAAACCATCCATACTCAATTTGAAGGGAATTTGAAAAAAAAACAATACTTGATTGTATAAACAATAACATAAAGTTCTTAGCAGAATTTATTACTCTTCCAAATCATTCAATATTATATTTAATTCAGAAAATACGATTTTAACAGTATTTTTGGTAAAGTAATTGCTTGAACAAATTATATTTGTTGAAGCAATTGGAAAATGGTTAATATATTCTTTCTATACACCATACAGTCAGAAAAATAATTATATGTACTTTGTTTAATTTAATATTTTTAAGGTTATAAAAAAAACTGCTTAAGCAAATCAAAATGGTTCAAACAAATAGAAATGTATTCAAAATTAAAAGAAATGTATCAAAATTATATAATTATTCAACAAAAAGTCGCTTAGGATACCAATTTAAGAAAAAACTGGACATCCCTGGGTCAATTCTTAGAAATTTTTAGAATAAACAATTAGTAATTGTTAAATATTTACATAATGTTTTTAAAAAAATTTTCTTCTTCAAACAATGAAAAACTATTACATTTCAATAAGAAATTACGATTACTTTTTACATTTTTTGGGAATAAATAATTGTTCAAATAAGTTACATTTGTTAAAACAATTAACAATGATTCAAAAGGTCATGGGAAATATTTCAATTCAGCATTAGTAATTATTTGTATGAAAAAGACGACGGAAATTGCTAAAAAGTAACAATAATACGTGAAAATGTAGTTTTTTTATTTTTGTCATATTTAAGGCTGGGGGGTGGTGAAGATGGGTTAAAAATAAAAGTTATTAGTATAGTTTTATTTCATAGGTACTACTCTTCAATCCCTGAAAAAGTTGGTACATTTCGATTAAACCCTGAAGTATGACTTCAATTTTTCGAAAATCCAAAATTTCCTCATGTTAATTAAATGGGATTTTGAAGTGCCCGGTGGCACGTGTTAATATTCAAATTTTGAAAACGAAAATTAGGGATTCTCTGTCGCCGGAAATGGAAACTTTGGGGGGGGGGGGCTTGCCCACTAGGGTGAAAAGCGTTTTTTGGACCACCCTAATGTCCATGCTCCTCCGCGGACCCAGTACCCGGCTCAAGGGACCAAAAATGTTAGCAGTTTAGTTGCATCTAGCATGGGGCAGCAAAAAACGTATTGTCAATGATGAGGCAATGAAATAAAGATGCTAAAATTACCAAGTTAAAAAATGATCGATATTTTAGAGGGCTAGTCGAAATTACACCAATTTACTTTAATGATAATTTGACTTGATCCAATCCAGCTATGATTCGAGTTCCAACCCGCTATCGAACTCACACATGTCACATAAAAAACGTTTTGTTCGTTTTTTAAATTTATTTAGATGTAGGCTCCAGAAGCTACGACCACGATCCTTCTCCGAAAGATCGATCCCGTTACAAGTGGAGGCGTAGGTCCTCCTCACAATAATCCGAAAAGGCATAAGACTGAACAGTGTTCGAGAATCACTTATTTGATGAGAACACTAAGTTAGAGTGATCATTAGGACATTAGGATGCATGGGTCGTAATCCAAACCGATAATAAATATCACTTTGAATGATGAGCACTTCGAAATTTGTCTCTGGAAAGAAGTTACAAGTGCTAGGCATACATGTCGGAGCGGACCTGATAAGAGAAATCTGAATACTACCCAGAAATAAAAGTCAATATTAAAAAAATATATTTATTTTAGACCAGTAGACAAACAACAATTATTTTAAAATTATTCATTACATTTTATCCTGCCAAAACCATAACACCAAAAAATATAAATAGTGAAAAAATATAAATAAAAATAAAAAAATAAATAGTAAAAAAAAAATAGTAAACATTTCTCAATTATAAATTCATTTTAGATATTTACTCAATCAAATTGAATAGGCTCAAAAAAAGTATTAACAATATGATTTGCCTTCAAGGGATATTTGAAATTACGCAATTTATATAAGTTCGACTCAAAGTTCTTTTAAGTTCCTAATGGTTTAATTTTATAATTGTACAATTTTAAGCACATCAAAACAGCTTTGAGGCTTCAAGTTAAGAATGTTCAATTTACCTAATTATTTAATTTGCAAATCCTCATACTAGGATTTTTTGGTTTGAAAGAGCATATATTTCTAATTGTGTTATTTTTCAGAATTTAATTTTTGAAATGTCTTGTTGAACCCTCATCTTTAACCTTCATTTTAAAAGTTCCAAATTAAAAACTACAGTTTTGAATGCTTGGACAATTTAAATTTGAAAGACTTTGAAATTTTTAATTTTCAACTTGAAAGCATACCAAACAGATAATAAGTAACAAATGGAAAACTTCATAATTAGAAAATTTCAATGTTACATGATTAAGATTGAACAATCAATCAATTTAAATATAAGATCTTAAGACTGAGGCAAGTTTGGATGGAAGATTTGAAAATTTTTGAAACTTGAATATTCCAAATTGAAGGCCGCAACAATAAATATAAGTTTGAGTTAAGACTTTGAAAATAAATAATCGTTTAACTCAAGATTTGTAAATTAGACACTAAAAGCAATTTTAAATTCAAAAATTCTGATTTACAAAAATGAAAACCTGAAACGTTCAAAGCTATATATTTTGAAATTAAAGTAATTCGAAATTAAACAATTTCAAATGCTATAAATATCTGGATAATACTTCAATAATTTGATGAATTAATAATTATTATAATTCTAGATCCTTATTTTTCAAAGTAGAATGATACAATTTCAATTACTCAAATTAGAAAAACTCAAAGATAACGGTATTGAGGATACAAACAAAATTGGCTTTTAAAATTCTAATTAAACTTTTGTTCAGATTGCTATAATCTCTTGAATTATTTTATTTTTGACATTCAATTTCAAATTATTTACCTGAATTATACAATTCTAATTGGGGTTTAAGCACCTAAGATTTAAGCGTTAAATTCAGATAATTTTAAAATCTGAAGTTATGCGATTGAGCACCTATATTTCCAAAAAGATTACATTTTTCATTCCACAGATTTAAGAGTATACAAATTAGTAGTGCTTTATCTGTTTGAGAATCATCTGATTCATACAAATAGGTTACAGTTCAATTCTAAAAATAACTGTTATCCTAATAAATAAAAACAAAAACTAAAATTAAAGGTTGAAGGTAAACATCACCCCAGAGGAGGTAAACCGTACTTACAACGAAAGAAAATCAAAAAACCTTGAACTATATAATTAATTATAATGCTTATTCATGAAATTTACTAACAAACATGATAATTTTGTTGATAGCATTTTTTCTGGGTTATCTAGTATATTCAGCCAGGTATTCCTTATGTCACACATATCCCTACTTTCGCTTATACATAAAATCCTTACAGTTGAAAAAAAAATGGCATTCTACTAAAAGTTGGTACACAGGTTCTGTATTAAAACTATTCCTATGACAGTAGATACAATAACCATCAAAATTCAAACTGCAATTTTTATTCTTAAATGTAAGTCTAGGTATGAACTTATTCATTAACCTTAGTTGCGCTATAATTCTGATAAAACCTCGGGGTGTTCTTGACAGAGTTAAATATTTATGAGGTCCTTCTCGCAAGGTTAATTGAGGAAAAAGTATTAGAACAGAGGACAAGTGGGCTTTCTCTAAATCTTCTAGATATAATATTTTATCATAAGCTCTTATCAATGCTGATTTATTCTTTTCTAGAGAGGCAAGAGAAAGATATTCCCAATCGCCCTCGATCCCAATTTTTTAAAATATACTTCTGGTCTGACGGGCCCAGTTGTATTTCGCTAGGTTCGACAAATCATTTTTCAATCTATGTAGTTCTCTTAATCTTAAATAACATTTCTTCGGGTATCGATCGTCGGACATATTAAGAATTTCCTCCAATTGAGAATTACCCCAAAAATTCTTAACTGTAAGCTGGGATGCACCTATTTCTAATGAAACAGCATATCCAGTGATATTTTGTGGGACATGCAGGATTCTCTTATAAAAAGTGGTTTAAACTTTTTCTATAAAATCTAGATACCTGAGACTTCATATATGCGCACCATACACTGAAACGCTGGATACAAGACTATCGAAAAGTCGAACAATAGGGTTCCAGGAGTTAAGTTTTAATCTGTGCATCAGAGAAATCATTGCTCCTACAGCGAGGTTAAATTTATGAACAACTTCATCTTTCGCCCTGACAAAAAGTGCAGATTGGGTGAATAGGGTGCCCAGGTAGATATAAATTTTAATAATATCAATCTCGGTGGTTCCGTACATAAAAGGTTGGTATTTTTTGTTATGGCCATGACCTTCCTTTCTGTGGATTACTATTTTTTTTTTTATTGACTTCGAGCTTATTCATCCTACAGTAATTCAATAATCCTTCAAGAATCTTACGCATTCCAACAATACATAAATGCTTGTAAATCAGCAATTAAAAATGTAAACATTTTCGGACGTAGAACCTTTCCTTGCATGGCCCCTTTCATTATATCTACCGATCCGGAGACGCCCTTATTTCCCTAGATCATAATATTAGCTTTAGAGTAAAAATCTATTACCAATCTTATAAATTTTGACCACAACGTTTCGAGATTAATTTGTTTCATAAGATATTATGACAAACTGAGGGAAAGACTGCTTTGAAATCCACATAGAGCGTAAAAATTTTGCCTCCGTTCAGTCTCAGACGATTTTGAATAATTGCGTTAAGGGTGAAGATCTGATCCGTGCAAACTTCTCCCCCCCCCCTGAAACCTGCCAGCCACTCTGGAAGGAGGTGCATATCTTCAGCCCAAGCTCGATTGAATTCGCGAGAGAATCTAATAAGGAATTTTTATAATCTTCCTTCTTGGAATCTAATAATTTTGTATGTCTATTTTTATAGTTCGTTTAAATCGACAAAATATTAGGATTGAATTTTTGTTCCTCGCATTTCTTAAGTACTTTTTTCAACTCTCTTTTACTTTTTCTGCTTTGTGTATCAAACCATGGCATAGCTTCAAACGACTCAGATTTTAGACGGTTTTACAGTCATGTTCAGTTCCTTCGCTGTCTCTCCAATAGCATTAATTAAATTTTTTTAAAGGTCATCTATTGACAACATTGCAGAGTTAATATTTGGAGGGTACTGGATAATTTCTTTAAATTTATCAGCAAGGTCATTATTCCACTTAAAAAAGGGGTGCGCGAATAGTTCGCATAATTTAAAGGCGAGTGATCTAATAACGTCAAAGCTATATGAAAGTGATACCATCGAGTTGGAACTCTCAACACTAGGAAATCCTCAATTGACTGCATTCCCACACTATTAGACCAGGCCAAGTCCATAATTGAAAAATTTTTTCCCCTTAGGAATGTACATTGAGCTGGGCAGTTGCTTTTAGTTCTTCCATTCAGGACAAAAAATCCATTTATTTAAAGCTTTCTACCATATGTTTTCCCCTTTTATTTAGATCAGCGACCAGACTTGTTCTTACGTCATACGAATCTAAGTTGTTACAGAGAGTTTCCTCCTCTGATTGATTCATTTCTCCAATTTTACCGTTAAATCCCCTTTCAAAATTATCAAGTATTCCGAATATTTCAATGATAGGTCAAAGATTATTTCGTTTATATTGAATAGAAAATTTTCAAAATTAGAATCAGGGCTAGAGTATATTGATCCAATAACTACATTAAAACTATTGCCTTCGATTTTAACAAAAATGTAATCCTCTGCCACACATATCGTTTCCATTTTATATTTGTTTGCGTTATTCATGATGATTAGACCCCCCATTTCCTCTTCCTTTTGAGGATTCTCTGGTAGCCGTACTGCAGACAACTTGCCAGTCGATATTACGTTGAGGATACGTGATTTGAGGTGGAAAAGTAAGCCATGCCTCACTCACACATATGATGCCATCTGTAGTTGTATAGTTTTAGATATCGGCTAGATTATTAAATCCCCTTGCATGCCAAAATATAATTCAAGATGCTGGTACTGTTGACGAACCGATTATGAACTTGAGATCGACTTGTAGTTTTAGCGTCCCGGTGTTTCCTTCAAAAAGGGTTTGATCGAATTTCCTTTTTGAGTATGTTTGATTTTTCTATTGAAATCTTTGCTGGAAGAATCTGATTTTGGAGGGCAAACTCTTGTCCTTTTCCTGCTAGCAGTAGTGCTTACAGAGGATGTTTTAATTTTAATTCATTTCCAAACCCGAAAAATGACCCTCAATTTTATTCTTTAATTTGAATGATTAAGGTTACTTTTACGGCATAAAGCCCACCATGGAGGTTCTTCTCCGCATGGCTGAATGGTGTAAGTTCTGGTCTTGCTATCGAATTGGATTATTGCCAGGATGCAATCGATCTCTTTCATTTCAGTTAGAATTTGGCATTCTCCTCTAGATGTTTACCAAAATATTTTATCAGAAATTATGCATTCCTCTTCAAATTCTTCTTATCATTTTAATTTAAAAGAAATGAACTAAGGAATATATTACCCACAAAATATTATGTTCTCTCCGACTAATTTTTTTTAAGCTCAAAATTGTAAGTTTGAATCCAATGGAATACGAATAAATTATTTTTAAATTAATATTAAGCTGTCTCTTAAAAACATCGATTCTTGTTTTTATGGTATCAACTCTATGGGAAAAATCGTAAGTGACACCAGACGTCTATTATTTCACGTGCACGAGAGGCACCATCTGGTCAGTTTGCCTCGGCTGCACCTATGCAAAAACTTTTCTACGATTTCTACGAATTTTTATCCATTTTGTACACGTGCTAGCTTTCATGAGTTAATATTGCTGGCCACTTTAATGAGGAAAAACACAACATCGATATCCGTTGATTTGAATATAATATTGAAAATATTCCATAATATGTTCTAAAATAAGTGGGCTATT
Organism: Andricus grossulariae; assembly: GCA_011634705.1. Lineage (NCBI taxonomy): Eukaryota > Metazoa > Arthropoda > Insecta > Hymenoptera > Cynipidae > Andricus > Andricus grossulariae. The sequence continues at coordinate 14,493 of JAABKJ010004360.1, forward strand.
AATAAGAATGTACTGTGTAAAAATATAAATAATTTGAGATTATTACTAAATGAGAATGAGAATAATTTATAATTAACTTTTATCAAAACTGAGTGAAGTTCGTTCGTTCGTCCTGTACTGTTGGAAATAATTATCATAATTTATGAAATGAAGAATATACTTACCCTATTTGAAATTATTGGGGTTTAATATATTCAGCGAATCAAATTTTATCTTTCGAATAAATATTTTATTTTCGACAAAACTAGTGTTCACAATGATCAATATCTTAGCTTAATTTTGGGATTCCAAGAATTCTTCTATCTATCCAAGACAGTTTTTGGAATATCATGTTCGTGAGCTCAAAACTCATTTATGTTTTATCTAATAAAAAGTGACGCATACAATTATTACGAGGACCATTGAGAATAAGTAAAACATTGGTCCAAATACAAAAAATATGCTCCATCTGTTTTTTAAAGGAATCAAGGATAATTTTTGGAGATTCGAAAAAAAGAATCATTAATAGAGATTGAATTATCATTTTTTGATGCTAGAACCTAAATATAACACTAATTTCCCATCCCATATATCACGATCGTAGGTTTGACTACGCAATTTAAATATGGTAATTATTTTTGCTTACTCTAGTTTTCCTTTTCGCTCTTTACATTAGAAATAATTATTCACAGTTAACCATTTTGTTAAATTCAGTAGTACATTTTCAGTTCAGCCCTTATTTTTAACAAATCTTTAAAAAATCTATTGATCAATAATCGAAAATTTCCAATATATTAATTTTTTCTGTATTTACTTACAGTTTCTGGATTGGTCAATGTTCAGGAAATATAAAAGAATGAAAAGGATTTAATGTTAACGGGGTCACCTTACAAGAGCTTAGCATTTCAAAGCTTTTTAAAAGTGACCTTCATGTAACGCGTTATAGGATTGTAATAAGCACAAGTTTACGTAATGAGAATCGAATTCAACTGATAGCACTATAGTAGACCATATATAATGGGTAAGATTAATTTGTAATTAAAGCACACATACAGGGTTCATGAATTATAATGCTAGTCCTCGAGCTTTTGTCGATAGCGTAAATGTCGTATTCCTGTGATTAATCGACCTGCCAATGTGACAATGCTTGATAGCATTGAATTATTGGTCACTTAAATACATCAATTCAGAAAAAGTGTAAAGTAACAAAAAAATTATCCTTTTCTAACCCATAATGCATAGAACGGGGTGAAGTGGATTACATTTTTCGGGAAAAGAGACTGTGATATATTAGCGTCAGTGGAAGTGTAAGGGGGTATAGGGTAAAGGGTATGAGGATAGAGGCTGTGGGGTAGGTGGTGGGGAGAAGATCCCGAAAGAAGAATTACGAAAAGAAAATTCGGTGAAAATAGGTATATTCAATTTAAGCGTAAATGGGACAAGGCGGTGAGGCAGCATAATGTTGAGTGTGAGAAGATGAGGAAGAGGAAACAATACTTTCTGAAGGTAAGGAGACAGGGAAGATGAGGTTGAAGGTTATAGCAAAATAGTTGTATTAAGGAGAGGACAGAAAGGCGTAAAATAGAGATTAGGGTTATATAAAAGGGAAAAGAAGTCGCACACATGGCACAGTAATAGAGAGAATAGAGTTATATCAAACGAGTGGTGTAATATCAATGTGGTGAGAAGTGAGGGTGAAGAGCAGGAGGAAACAACACCTGGATGAGGCAGCCAGATAGAAGAGGGTGTCATTGGTGTAAGGTAGAATAGTTATATTGAAGAAAAGAGAGTTGTGGCACAAAGAACAGGAGTAAGGTAGGAGACAAAGAAGATTGGGTGAGAAGCATAGTTAACAGTGCGGTTCGGTGCTTAGAGAAATGAGATGCGTGGCTAGATATACAAAGGGTAGAATTATATTTAAGGAGTTGAGTATGTAAAGTGAGGAATGATAGAAGAAGGGGGGCCGTGAAGAAAAGTTCTTGTGTATAGGGTCTAAGAGTAGGTTATAGTAAAGAAAATCGCTAGGCGTACATGGAAAAAGATTGAGGAGTGTAACAGGTATAATGTGAGAAGGTGGCAATTGGAGTGCGGAAAGAAGGAGAGTGAAAAGGATTGTAGGGGACTAAATAAAGTTATGTTAAAGTGAAGAAGGGTGATGCATATATAAAAGAAGCAGAAAGCATGAAAGGAAAGAGGAGAGTTGGGCATTGTTAAAGGGTGGGAAGCAGAAGAAAGAAGTTGGGCGTAGGCGCTTAGAGCAGAATGGTAGGCTGATATTGAAGAAAAGAGAAGTAGAAAACGTTCAACAGAGTGTGGAGGGTGACAGGGCAGAAGGGATGAAAGAAGTATTCAGAGGATGGAATGGAGGTGAGTGAAAAAGGGTATAGCTATATAGAAAAAAATGTTGAGATTATATTGACAACGTGAAAAGTGAGGAAGGAAAAGAGAGGAACCAAAAATAGGATACAGGTAGAAAGAATAATGATTGGAGTGTACAGGGCAGAAAAGTCATATTAAAGGGGAGAGAAGTAGTGGCACATGGAGCATGAGGGGCGGGTGACAAGGAAGAGAGGATTTAGGCATTGTAGGACAGTTAGAAGGAGGAGAGAGAAAGAATACAGTGGTACAGCGAAGAAAGATAGAGTAATACTGAAGGGAAGAGAAGTGGTGCGCAATGGACAGGAGTTAAGAGGGTGACAAAGAAGTGAAACAAAGAGCAGAGTGTGGGGAAAGAAGTAGAAAAAAGAAAGGGGGTATTGTAGTATAAAAAAGTTAAAGTTGTATTGCTAAGTTGAGAAATGAGAAAGGGTGGAGGATGAGAAACCACAAAGAAGAAGAAGGGTAGGGTTATACTGAACTGAAGGCGCGAAATTTAGGGGCACGTAGGAGAATAGTGGGGAGGTTGGCCGTAAAGAGAATATGCGGGCCATTGTAAAGAGGAAAGAAAGGATAAGATGGAAGAGATATGGATTGTATAGAAAAGAAAGGTAGGCTTATACAGAAGGAGAGAATTACGGGCATACGAAATAAGGCAGGGATGAAAAAATGGACGAGGGTCATAATGGAGTGGGTGGGAAGCTAAAGGAAGATTAGAGATATAGGGTAGAGGCAGCAACACAAACAAAATTCTGAAAAATTTATCAGCACATTTTTCTCGAAATCCTACTGGATGGACTCTTGCCGTCCATTTGACGAAGTGATTTTTTTAAATGACAGAAAAGCTCATGAAAGGCAGTTTCTTGGATCTATGGTGTATATATTTTTTTCAGTGCTCCTCCATACTACAGGTTTTATTTACAGAGTGATTAAAAAAATTCCTAGCCAAGTAATTTTTCTGCAGTATCGGAAAAACCGGCTTTCTGTTTTATCTAGTTAAACGCGATGCTTGGAAAAATTATAGAGCGCAGGCATGCAGAGGAGCTCTCGTTTATGAGCTCGTAAGAAAAAGTGCATATGAAAAAAGGGCAGTCGAAGCTCTGAATAAAAAGTGAAGAAGAGTGAGAGTGGTAAAACAGAGTAGTATGCAATTGAATGAAATTTGTGTTACTTCCTGGTGGTGCGAGGTTTGTGGTCAGCCGGCAGAATAGTGATGAGAGGAGGAGGTGTGGGTGGAGGCGACCGAGGTGGTCGATGCCAGATGACTAACATGGACTGATGTCGGCCAATCTGCGATGGGATATCAATTCGCTTTTTTTTAATAATGCGGCGACTATAAAAATTTTCTGGCACCGTAAAATCGCTATTTTCGGGGGCGAAAATGAGTTTGAGACAAAAAATTGCTTTCCGCTGAAATTCACTCAACTCCCTCGCCTAATTAATTGTCTCGGCTCGTAACAGAAGACCAGATACCCTTGTAAATTTATAGTGAATAAAACATTTGCAGTTTGATGATTTCACTATTGATAAAGACAGAAAAAATACTGTAATACAAGATTTCACCGACAGAGGTGCAAATAAATTTTGGATACATCCTTATTGTGAAAATTTTGTTTCTTATTTTTATAGGATTAGGTTATTCAAAATTATTAATTAACTAAAATTCATTGTTTAAATGTCATTATAATTTTAACATTTTTTGATATAGCTAAAAATGATAACACAATTTCGCTTAAATATTGGTTCTGTCAAATACTTTTTGCGGTAGAGAAGGTCTTTTTTGAGATATATTCTCAAAACTAGGTTTTCTTTAGGAAGTTTGGACACGTATCAAGTGACGTTGACGAAAAATTCTTTTAGAGTGGTCAAAGGACGTGCTTCGATTAGAGTTATAACTAACGTTAGGACGTATCCTCTGATGAGAGAGCCACCGAGCTGTATACACGCGGACTTTCCATTCCATCCATGGATGAGCAATACGCTTTCGATCAGGTTGAACTCCTGTTCTCTTATTATCGAAATGTCAAAAGCATCTCGATCAGATCATCCTAGTCCGATTGGAATCCCCACAACGTGACCTGACCCCTCATGAAGCGTTTCTTTTAAGTTGAGAGAAAAACTTATTTTTTTACTTTTTAAAAACATTATTTTGCGTTATATATTTGCTGTCAAAGTTACTATTACTACTACTAGCTCCACGCACGAAGTGAAAACCTTTTTATCATTTTTCTCATATAAAATTAAGTTTGCAAGAAAGAACGGTTTGATAAAATCCACGGAAAACTACGCACTTTCAGTGCGGCTGGAGAGACTTTCGTCATGCGCTCGCATCCTCGCACTTTTTTACCAACCATTTTTTCTGTGTTATTGATTTCAGATATAAATAATTGTAATCCAGCATCCGCTTTTATATTTTCCAATATTTTCGATTCATTTGTAATGCATGTTATTCTCTTTCATTTAATTTTCTTCTGCTAAGAATTTTAATAAATTAAATAATAGTAATGTTTGCTGTTGTAAAATGATTTATTATATATTGTAGATATGACGTCATTAATAAACATATGAGATTCAACATTCAACCATTTCTTCGCCTATCGAAGACCTAGCTAAAAGGTAATAACTTTTTTATGAATAAATTTATTAGTATTTTCTAGGAAGTTGTTATTGAAAGTTGCTACAGAACTTCGCTTCTACACGTTTTTGAGTTACTACTGAGAGTAGTTTTTGCCAGAGGGTTTCTATCTTTCTGAAGTTGGTTTCCGGTTTAATTTCATATAACAACGAAGATTTTTTGAATTCAATGAGTATATTTAATGAGACAGCTGAACGGGGAAAAAAACTATCTCGCTACTTCAACCAATGCTCATCAAAATGAGATAGCAAATAGAAGTCGTTGTTTGATGCAAAGCGTTTTCGAATCCTAAGGATACATGAAGAGGATCCAAAAGAGAATTAGATCCAATTAATGAAGCCCTTTTCCCTTCAGCTTTGCTTCATGGTTCTGGCTTTATTGAAAGTGGATATACGAACGAACCATTGTAATATCTGACAATTCCTACTGAATTCTCAGTTTGCTACCGAGTTAGATGAATTGAGGTTAGTAGTAGTAAGCCGCTATAGTCAGACTATAATACATCCCAATCCAGCCTGCTCGATAGTCGCGTCGCACCCATGAAACTGTAAATCATTCCTGCCTCTAAATCTTATGTACCCATTATGCACAACCTGTTATCTCCTAAGGGACAAAAGTGCTCGTTCATCATAAATGAGGTCATCGTCATTTGAATAATGCAAGTAGTGTGTCTTAGCTCTACCTCAAAAGTAAAAAAAAACGTCAGTTTAAATTGCATATTAATTTATAAACTACATCATAGTGTATTTTTCGGTTTGGTGAATACGAATTTTAGTTTCAAATTTGAAAATTCCAAAGGGCGGGTATAAATCATATTCTAGCGGAAAGGTTTACAAAATTCTTTGTTTGACTTGAAACTAACATGCGGGATCGGTAATTATTTGAATGAGGAAAAAAATACGAACCAACTTCTAGCGTCGAGATCTTACAAAGTATACATTTGAAATGAAAACAGAATACGCGATTGGACCATTTTGTAAATTAGAGACTGATCGTGGCTCAGATGGCATCGTAATTGTCTTATGTCCCAACACTGCAGCCTTGGTAGCCACGCTGACTTAAATTCAACTTAGTTCATTGTAGACCTCAAGTTGATGTTTAGCGAGCTCAAAAATAATCAGAACAGAATTTTAGAGACTTTTTTCAAATTAAAAAAATTTAGACTGCCTCATTTAATCTACGTTTCAAACTTTTGAGTCTTTATAGTATAGCCCTAAATTCCTACTCTGTGGCACTGTATCTTTAATATACACTTTTATAGTAATCCGTGAATATATTTTAATTCTTTTCCAAAAATTGAATCTGAATTTCTAATTTTGTAATTTCGACCCAAACTCGTATTTATTGACCCAGAATACTTATGGCAACTCGCGGATTTATAGCATTTTTTCAAATAAGAAACGCTATTTTTAATTCTACAATTTCAATCTCAAATTCATAATTATTAATAAAACAATAGAAAACCAGTATATAATTTCAAAGAAATCCGAAAATTTACTAAACATTTTCAAAAAATATCGCTCTATTGAATCCAACGACACATTACTCAATCATACAGTCTCTCTAGAATGGATCTGGCAAAATAATTGTGATCATATTTTACCATGCTTTTGCCAAATCTACAAAATCCTTTTTTTAATGTCAAATATCCAGTCAATTTGAGGGATAATTCATATGTTACGTTGCGCATTTTTCTTTTGTTCATATCACTGTATTATTTTCAACTTCATGTAAATTATATTCTCATCATAATTCAAACAGAAGAAAAACGCGTAACGTAGTTTATGAACAATCCCCTATTACAGTAGCACATCAATGCAAGCATATGTTGAGAAAGAACATTTCGAAACTAGATTGGAGAATTTTGTCGAAGCTTTTATATTTGAAGCTAAAGTATACAAGGAAATAGCATTTGACAGATTAAAGGAATCCTAATTCTTCTATGCCAATTCACAACGAAACTCTCTAAGGGGCGCTTTATTTCCTTTTTTTACAAGATGCGTTGGTGCCCATCTGTTCTTTCTCATTCGCATTTCACAATCCTTGGAGATTCGAATCAACACTGAAGTATATACGCAATCTTGATTGCTTGTTAAATTGTACATTCTCAATGTTCTATAAAAACAATAATAAATAACAGCGATTTGAGAATTTTATTATTTGTAAGATTGGAAAAAGTAGATTTTATAAAGTGTATGTATAGTTATTTCTTTGATGACAATCGTAAAATTTCAAATTTTAATCCCGGTAAGGGTGATAGTTTCATTTGTGAAATCCTATTAATATCCTACTCGACGATAATATCTCTGAAATTATTTTGTATTGAAATAACGGAAGTTAGAGACGATATCAGATGTTGCAGTTCGCTACCAAAAATCCGCTTCGGCACTAGATAGTTCGAAGTTTGTGAACTCCAATGCATTTGCAACACAGGATGCTAGATTACAATTTGAGTCGACAAGGCTCTGTAGATGTTTCATTACTGTGTTATTACACACCAACAAATTATAGATATTCTGTACGTGAATGTTATTTCTGATTTTCTAAGTAATTTAAAATAAAATTCATCTCACTTCAGTTTAAGTGCAAGGCTTCGGGAAAAGCTAATCATATTACTGGCATGAATAATTTAAACAATTGCAAGAGCGGGCTCTGCATCTTAGACTCTACTCGGAAGTCATTTCAGCTATAATTACAAAGCTGAATTTCACAAATTACAAATTGTATACTAACGACGTGCAAACAAAGATTACGGAATGAAATTAAGTTTACTTCACGAAGACTTGTAGAATTTAATTTAAGATGCGAAAGACTCCATTGCATTTCAATTTCTAAGTAGTACCATGTACATTTTAAAAACTTACCAAAAGTATTCTATAAACAGAGTGACAAATAGGATTCAAACTCTGAAACGATGCGAACAAATCTTAAAGAATGGTTAATGAAGAACATCGGGACCCTAACGCCTGGTGAAGACCCCTAGCTTCCTATCTAATTCTCTTTGTCGATGGCAGCCTTCCGTCTCATTGCAGTGCCTTAATCAAAATTCACGAGCTGAGTCAATAGCATCTTCATTTGTCATTCCAGGCTACCTCGCAAAATCAATTCGACTTTGCTTGTGAAAACCATGGAGAATAGACATAAGAAGATCAAAGTAATGTAACCGAAAATAAGCATATTTTTGTCGTATGAAAATTATTACAATATTTTCCAAGCATGCAGTACGGCACTAGTGTGGCAAGCGTATTAAAATAGCAGCCGCTAATGTTGACATTTTACATTATTTATCATTATGAAATTAATGTGATTCACATATATGGATATGTTGTTATTTACATAAAAGCAGATTTATATAATTATATTAATTTTATTTATCGCGAAATATCTGTGACTGTAGTGTGCGTAATTGAAGTTATCATGCAATGGGCGAGGTAGGTAGTTTAGAATTTATTGCACAAACGAATCGCAGTAAAAGAATCAACAGTAAGTATATAACTTACCAGTTTCAAATCTTGTACGCTGACACATCACAAAACTGGTATAAAATTTTCACTTCAATATAATCATTTATATACGGCTTAATATTGAGCAATTTAAATAATTTGTTAACAAATACTTTAAACGATTTAGGAATTTTGTATTTTTCTTTGAGCCTTGAGGTTATATTTACACGAACCATGACGGCGGCCATCGACACGTGTGTCACACTAGCGCAGCGATCGAAAAGATCTAGCAATTCGATGCGTTATGTACATACGATAGAAAAATGCTTGTTTTTGGTGAAGTCAGTGTACAGGACTTTGGTCTCCTTATGTTTATTCTCTATGGTAAAAACGTTGACTGATGACTAATTTCATAGAATCGACTTTCTTTTTACTGTTTTCATATGTTTTAATTATTTTTCCAGCCCTGGTGAATTGTTGAAAAATTTGAATATTTGAGAAACACTTCATGAAAAAGACGTGATCTTCCTTTGAAATAATTCTATTTCCCTCCCCTTCTTATTCTCAAGATAGACGTACACCTACCAGCTTTGCTTGGTTCGAAGTTTCATAGCACGCACTGACTTTACGACAATTCGAAACATGTCCAAGTTTTTATTAGAGGTCATTAAGAAGGATGCGCCTGCCGATGGTTGCAATATCACTAGTGGAATGAGAAAAAAGTGGTCGATCTCGCAACAATAAAACAACCGTGTCTTTTCACCTTTGCTAGACTCTTTACTGCCCTCTGTCACGTAACCCAGTCAACTTTGATTTTCCACATAAAAAATGTAGCATTCTCGCAATCGGAATTCGAAAATAAAGACTCTTGTGGTTTGACAGATTTTTTAAAACTTCTCTTTCAGGAAGTTTAAAAACACTTTAATAGAATATGAAAATCCTACTTTCATTTGCTTCATTTCTTTGCAGGTTCGCTTTTCTCTCGATAACAAATTCTCCAGAATATTTAAAATCCGGATTGAAAATCGGGGATAATCGCGTGCTGGGCATAAAACTAGATTAGTCAATTTCCAGGGAAGATATCACGGACCCTTTTTCTTCTCTCTCCTGAACTTCTATCGCCTTCAATTAAGTTTTATTCGTTCATTAGTCACATCCTACAGATTGAATTCTTCGCTTCTTGAGAATCAACGAGCTTCTTCAGCATTAGGGTGCGACGAAGACAGAACAAGGGTGCGTAAAATCCATTTTTCTGAGGATTTTCATTAGCTAAGCTGAACTTTTCTGACAAGCAAGAATATTGGCGGGTCGGGAATAGGGCAAAACATTTCTTGGAAGAAGGTCGTCGTCATACGGTCGATAATTCATTACTCTCACAAGAAAGTCGTTTGCGCTGTCGAAATTGTCGAGTTTCGTATATGGCTGGATGCACGTTTCTGTGTTGATCCCGCTTTTAAACCGAGATCTACGACGACCCTGAATTTAGCTATACATATAGATTTGAAAATTGGGGAATTTATATAAACAAAAGTATTTGTCCTATCAAA
>JAABKJ010004361.1:0-24472 GCA_011634705.1 Andricus grossulariae
TTATTGCAGTTGTTTTTATCTCCCTTTCCTTTGTATATGGGTACGATAATCGCGTTTCGCCAATCGTCTGGGACTTGCCTCACCTCGATACATTGATTGATTTAGATCAAATAGAAAATTCTTGTTTATTATTATCTGGAATTATTTTCTAAACATTTAGGACGAAAAAATACAAAAAAAGGCAATGTCAAAATTTTTATAAAAACAAAATTGATTTATTTCGAAATCTATTGATTGTAAAGAAAAATGTTGAACACAAAATAGTTTTAGCTTTTCAAGATCTTTAAATCTTTTATAAAAGTGCATTATGAAACATCAACATTTTATTTTCATCAAAGAAACTATAGTGTCACTCTTAAACTATTGAGTACATGAAAAAAAGATGAACACAAAAAAGTTATATTTTTATGAAAGACACAATTTCTCTGTTGAATATTTTTATATAAAGAGATATTTTTCAAAATAAATCAAGAAAAGCATGACAATGGAGGACATTTCAATAATGCACTGCACCTCAGGAATTAAAATGCATTTTCTAAATATTTATGTAAATGCAAAAAACGGCCTGATTAAAATTATTTTCATGAAATTGGCACTTAGTATAATATACCTTATAACTTTATACAAAAGCGAGATCCCTGAATTTGAAAATTAAAAATTGGCAGCTCTCTTAATTTTTGTGAAATTTAGTGAATTTATAGCCAACATTGAAGATAGACACTAAATTTAAAAATCGGTTGTGAATTGATTTTTTATGCAGGTTTGAAATTAAAAGTAAAATAGATGAAAAAATTAAATCAAACAAAAAAGTTATTGCCACAAAGTTCTGATTCAAAAAATCTAATACTTCGTTTTTGGGAGTTTTTGAGCGCCTACAAAAATCGTCAGCTAAATGGCTGGAATAAAGAAAAATCTTTTGAAAGAACCCAAATATATTTTCATCCGCGTAGAGGAAGCAATAATAGTTTTTGTTTATAAAAAATAATTAATTAAAGTATTTAACAATATTAGAGGGTCTTTGACGGGCTCTTCCGCTCACCATTAAAATAAAAACGTACAAATAGGTCAACCAATTCGGATCGAATCAAAGAGTCTTTTCTATTATTGCATCATCTTCAAACTATATTTGTGAATAAAAGTTTTCGTGCAAAAAAATCAAATATTATAAATGAACGTAACTTCCTTATTCTGCAGTTAAATTTATTCAGATTATAGATGAAACCGGTTGGAAGAATAGTTGCTGATAGTAACCAGGGTGGTTTTTTATTCTTTATTTTAATTTCCAATGTAATATCTTAAAATTGTCCGATTTTTAGTTGAAGGTTTAAACAAATAAATCATTTTAAATTTAAAAATATTTGATAGGGAAATTTCAAGAATGAATAATAATTTTAAAGGAAGATTTGAAATTAAGAATGGAGTTTAAAATCAAAAAAGATAAAAATTAAACTATCTGTAATACATACATCAGTAAATTATTAATTTCAGTAATTTTACATGATTACCATTTTGAAATTCTGATTTTATATGTTGAACGCTAAATTTGTTATTTTTCCCTTTCATAGATTTGAATTTTGCAATTAAAATTAAATTGGTTAAATTTTAGATAGAATAATTAGCAATTTAAAAATTATTAACTTTTAAGTGATTTGAATTTACATAAAATAATTGAAATTTTAAAGGGTTTGAACACACAAAACTTTTTAATATCATAATTTTTGGTGATAAAAATTTTTTTCATTTTCAAATGAAGTTCGCATTCGCTTAAGGTGAAACGGTAACTTCCTCAGATCAGTTTCTGCCAAATTTTTTCATTTTTAATGTTTCCCATTTAAAATTACTAGTTATTTTGAAAGTTTTTTTAAATAATTCATTTTTTTTTTTGATTTTAGAAAAATTTGTCTAATCAGCTTGTCATGTAGTAAAAATTTAAAATTCTAGAATTTCAGAAGCTTTGACTTTGAAAGATTCAATTTAGTTTTCAATATTAAATTTTCAAATATTAATCGCTTTGAATTTAAAAATATTCAATTTCAAAAGTTTTCAATTTTTAATTCTTAATTTTTCAACGCTTTTAATTATAAATAATACAATTTCAATTCCTCTAAATTTCAAATCTTCAATTCAAAATAGAATTATACAATTCATCTTCTTATTCTAATTAAATTGTCCAAAATCGTGCAATTTATATTTTTTTCATTCCAGGCACTTTCAATTCGAAATTATTAATTATTAGTTATCGTTTCAAAAATATTCAAAGAATGATATTAAAAAATTGGTTCAATAGTGGATTTTAAAATTTGCATATTTTTCATGTTAGGAAATAAAAATCCACTCCTAGTGTGTAATAAGACGGATCTCTATATTTTCCTTTATAAGACACAAAAATTTATTTATCCTGCTTATCAGTTTTATTCAAATTTGATTATGTTTCGAGCATCTAACATTTTTATTTATTCCGACACTCTAAAATTCTTTTTCTAATTTTTTTCTGACTCTTTAGAGTAATAGCTTTTTTACTGTAGAAGAGAAGAAAAGGGTACAATTAGTTGACTGCAATTAGAAAATTCGACTTCTAGGTACAATAGCGAATTTTGAAAGTCAGTTTGATCTAAATTAGATTTTATTTCGAAAATCTAAATTTTTCTTTCTCTTTCGGCACTCGAAAATGATTTTTCTCACTTTTTCTGACTCTTTGGGGATTTAGATTTTTATAGCGGAAGACTAGAAAAGGGACTGAATTTGTGTTAATCTAGAATTTGAATTTGAATTTAAAAATTTTGGTTATTCATCGAAAATATAACATTTTCTTGACTTTCGACACTCGAAAAATTTGTTTTTTTTTCTAAATTTTTTGGGTGATAATTTTTTATAATGGAGGATCAGAAAAAAATACATAATTAGCAAACCCAAACTTAGAAATATTTCGAAAACGAAACATTTTATTGTCTTCCCACACTCAAAAATTCTTTTTATATTTTTTTCTGATTCATTGAGGTTATAGTTTTTGATAGTGACCGAAAAGAAAAGGGACTTCATTTCTGATCAATTAGACAAATTCTCTTTCATGTACAATTCCGCAGTTTTACTGCCATTTGTATCCAGATTTGGTAATAGTTTTTTAGAGTGGAAGACTAGAAAAGTTATATAATTTGGCTTCAATTAGGAATGTTAACTTCCAGAATCCATATCAGAGTTTCACAGTCATTTTTATCCAGATTTGGTTCTATTTCGAAAATCTAAATTCTTGTTATCTTCCGATACTTGAAAATTCTTTCTCTAATTTCTTCTAGCTCGCTACAGTAATATTTTTTGATAGAGGAAGACCAGACAAGTGACTTAATATTTGGTCAATTAGAAAATGTCTATTATCTTTTCAATAGTGGTGTTTCACGGTCAGTTTTATCTAAATTTTTAGTTTGAAAATCTACAATTGTGTTGCCTTCCGACACTGGAAAATTCTCTTTTTGATTTGTTCTGACCCATGTGGGTAACAGTTTTTGATAGTGCAAACACAGAACAGGGACTTCATTTGTTTTAATTAAAAAATGTAACTTCTACATTCAATAGCGGCGTTTCAAAGTCAATTTTATCCAAATGTGGTTGTGAGTTTTTTCCAAATTGAGTGAATTAAATAAGAATCAATTACTTAATAATATTTTGCTGTTATATTTTTAAACCGGAAAGATAAAAAATGTATAAAAAGATTAATTTTATGGGAATTGAACTCAAAAAATAAATTTAATGTGATATTTAAAAGGTTGAAACTCAAAGATATATATGTAGATTGTTTATCATGTTTCTATCTAATAAAAACAGCAACAATTTGATTTTCAAATATTTTTCAAAATTTTCGAGCATATAAAAAGATACATTTATGGCTCGACATTTTTCGAAAAATGAAAAATTAAAGCAATTGCAAGTAATTTTAGATAAAGAAGATCTTTCTATCAATGTATACATCATTTTTTCTACTTAACAGAAAAACCGTTATCAACTTTATTATCGTCGGCAGTGTACATAAAAGTTTGAGTAAATAAATTTGATTCGTTTTTCATTGGTACCCATATTACTTTCTTCATTGTAAGTTGAAGGGCATCATACTATACACATGCATAGCGAGTATCTTCTAGACTTTTTAGTGAAACCAACCCGGTATTTCTATAGCAAATATTTTTCACATGACTAGGGATGACGCAATTTTTTATCAGAATGATTAAATATTTGGTGCTTATCAAACGCAATCTTAATGGCTACAGTCTTCAACCTTCCTAAGAAAGTATGAGTACATTTTGTAAATATAAAGCAAGAACATTAATAAATTATTCAGTTATTCAATCACATAGTTTAAAGAAACTTCCTTGAAAAGTCTTGCCACATTAAGAACCATGCGATTTTTAAGTTTTCTTTTTCTCTGCTGCTTTATATACAGTATTGAATGTTATAATACTTACACATCTCTAGAGAAAGCTCGGGGTAAGTTCAAGAATATATTATATGCATATTCTAATATAAGATTTTGTTGTTGTGTGATTTTTTATACTGTTTGTTCCATTTAAAAAGTATATTGTTACACCACTTTTAAATTAATAGTTTATTTATCATAGATTAGTGTCTTTTTGTAAGCTTGAAATTCATCAAAATTTTGTGTATAAATATGTATAATATATCCAATTAAGCTCATTAAATTAATTTACAGAAGCGTGCACTCAAACAAAGGTCGGACTATTTAAGAAATCAGTGAAATATGTATGCAGAGTACCATGGTACGTTGCCCTCGGAAGACGCCTAGATTGTACCCCGCTGAGACAATTCTTGACAATAGAAGATGCCACCGGTAAGTAATTTATTTCTGTGAAGATTTTACAAAATCATAATTTTTTATGTAAATCTATATGATTATTAGAGACTTATTAGATATTTAAACTCTTTTTCAAACATGAACCCGTGTTCCATTATTGATTGATATTATTATCCCTCTTCTTTATTATATTTGACAGAAATATACCTATTTTGCAGATGGTTGCATAAATGCAGTACGAGATCTAGAAAAGGGCTATATCTATTCCTGTAAAGGTTTTTATTAAGAAAGGTAATAACCAACTCTAATGCTTTCGGTAGCCAATCAGTGTTGAGCAATTATACAACTACCAAGTATGCTCGGTGTAGACCTGATATAAGATTGTTACCAGAAAAATAAAAAATCTTACTTAAAATAAACCCTTTGTCGAGATGTCTTTTCTGGTCAGCAAGACCCAAATACCCAATAATTATAAATATTAATAATTTGCGATTAAATATCTGTATAGCACTAAGCAAAAATAATGTATTTGTATAATAAGTAGAATGAAGAGAAAGTACAGTTTATATTGGTTTAGTAAATATCAAATCTAAATCAGCTTGTCTGAAGAAAGATATATTAATAATTTTCGTTTATTTGCCAATGCAACCTGTAATTTAAAATTTATATCTAAAAATAGTTATATTACAATTGCAGGAAAATAGCATTTTCCTTTAAACTAAAAAGTTTAAGTTGTATGATTGCCTAACAACTTATTACTAGTTATTATCTGTAAATAAAGACGTCATTTTGAAGTATGAAGCCATTTTTCCATAATATTCTTGTCAAGTAATTAGCATATTGGTCAAAACTTACTAGAAAACCGAATGCATTTTAGTAAAAGAATCATATTGTTTATAAAATTCTCATAAGGCACGTAATTGATTTGATTGAATTGCGAAAAATTGAAAAAATACAGGGTTTCTAAATAATTTTGCAGATTTTACACGATGTCTTGGTTAACTTCAAATTTTGTATAAATTCTTAGAAATTTTGAAACAAAAATTTTATCTTTGTATACTTTGTCTCATGTGTATATTAAAAATAGGTCTTATCAAAGATATTTCTTTGGTGTTATCTCGATTACCACCATCTGCGTACACAAAGAAAGTAATAAAGTTCACTTGAATTATTTATTATACATAAGTATATTA
The DNA here is from genome assembly GCA_011634705.1 of Andricus grossulariae. Lineage (NCBI taxonomy): Eukaryota > Metazoa > Arthropoda > Insecta > Hymenoptera > Cynipidae > Andricus > Andricus grossulariae. The sequence goes on from JAABKJ010004361.1 coordinate 5,995, forward strand.
CGTTCTTTGATGATTAAAATTGAGTCATATGTCCATAGTAATTAAGTATACCTTAAAGGTGTGTTGGAAAAACTAACTCTGTATATAAATCGAATGGTAAACATTTTTCATATGATTATGATGAAACAATTTTATAATTGGGCCTATTTGTTCAAATTCTAATAATAACTAATAAAAACTGCCACATTTCACATTCTTTGGAAAACTTTTATTATGTACAAATTGCAAATTACGAGAAATTTTGGCTACGAAGGAACAAATTATTGAGAAATAGTAGAGAGAAATTTAAATAATACCTTATCATTAAAGAGTAAAATACTGTCCAAAAATGACTTCAAAAAGTAAAAAACGTAAAATGTGTAGAATTTGTTTAAACTTTCTATTGAACCTCATAAATTCTCATAAAAAATGATACCCATTAAAAATTAACACGCCACGGAAAAAAAATGTCACTGTCTCACATAATGTTTTGTTTAAGTTATGAAAACCAATTCGATGTGAAGGCATCATGGGGACAAAAAAATCTCTTGACATCGAATCTGGAAAATTTACATTCTGAAGACGTGCGAAATTTGAGGCGAAATTGATGTTTCATGAAAACTGTTTCTTTGCCTGATTAAATCTGAATTGCATACATTTAAGAAAACAGAATATCCATTTTGGAAGGTGTGAAGCTGTTGTAAATAAAAATACATCATTATTTTCCAGGAAACTCACAGGATACATTTTTTATGAATTTTACAGCAAATCTAATTAATAATAAATAATAATAAATAGTATCTAATTTCAGTACTAAAATTGAAAATATACCATTTTTTAAATGATTCACAACTTCAAATTTCAATCAAAATAGTTTGATTTATATCAACGGCTTTAGTTACGTTTTAGATGTAATAACGAAACTAAATTTTTAATTTTACGCTAAATACGTAAAAGAATAAAATAAAAAAATTAGTAATTATATTGATAAGCTTGATTATTAAAACAAATTTGTAAGTGAATCTCTCTATATACCTTAAAAATGAGCAAAACCATATTAAATTAAATACAAAATTAAAAACAAAAACATCTCTAAAGCAACTTTCACCATCAACATGTATACAAATTTTAAAACTCACAATTGACAAAGAAATGGACTTTCCTCAAAAACATTGGTTCTTAAAATAATTTTAAAAAACTAAACAGGAAATGGCAAAAATTCACGAAAAATTGGATGTGCTCTATTTAAGTTAACATTTAAATACTTAAAAGGTTGTATTTCGCATTCAACGGGAAAATACGTCATTTTGATTGACCAGTGAATTTTATAAAAAAAAAGTGTACTTCTTCAGGAACATAGTATGAAATACGGGAAATCACTAATAATTAATTGTTCTTAAAGTTTTCTGGAAAAATATTCTTTGAAAATATTACACTTGTTCAGACAAATAAGAGCTTGTTAAATAATAAAGCTGAGGTGCCGAAAACGTATAAAATATAAAGAAGGCAACCTTGATTTTGATTCTGTAAGAACAAAGTCCACTTTTTGAGAAAAAACAATTATTTAAGCAAATTGAATTTATTTCCAGGGATAGAAAAATACCTTTAAACTTTTAAAAACTACCTTTTAGAACGATATTTTCCTTCTTTCATAGTTCTTCAGATAATTGCTCATAAGAAAAGTCCTAGAATAACTTCAGGAATATTGTCTAAATATTTCATAGTTTTTTCAAAAATTCAAAGACAAGTTGAATTTCATTTTTCAGACTCTAAACCACCCTGAATAAAAAAAGACAAAATACCGTATTTTTGCTCAAAGTGCGTCACTTTTTTACTAGGATGTCAGAAAATGAGGCAGTTAAGACAAGTAAATCGTCTCGAATCAAGGAATCTTTATTATTCTTACATAAACTTTGAACCGCAAAAAAATCATAATTGGCGCTAAAAACTCGCAAAACCCAATTTATCTGTAAAATTTCACTAGTAATTATTTAAGTTTTAACAAGTTTGACTCAGAGAAGCAATAAAGAATCTTTTGTGTAAGAAAAAAAGCTGTAAAATTCGAATCAACTTATTAAAGCTAATTATTTTCCAAGGCAAATCATTTTTACAAAGTTTACTATATAATTAATTGCAATTTTCTCTGTTGAAAAGTATTGCATGAATACCCTAAATTTATAAAAACTATTTAGAGCCCATTGATCCATTATCATTTTAAGATTGTAAAAAATTCGTATATTTCTTAAAATTTTTTAAACAATCAAAAGAGAATGTTTCTGAATTGAAGACAGGCTACCTCACGTTTACAATTTCACAATTCTACCTTCTTATTAATTGTTTCAATAGAGTTAAGAATATTACATCATCCCGTTATTATATTAAACTTGTCTGTTTTTAATGTTTTCCATTTTGACAACCTTTTTTAAATTATTATATATATAGTCCTAAGTAAATTTATTTATTTCTATCAAAAATGAATTGTTTTTCACTATTGATTTAGGAAATATCTGGACTAATCGAATTAGTAATTTTCTACTAGTCTTTAGTGGCTTACTTTTCGCTAATTGAATCTGTAAAATTTCACTAGTGATTACTTAAGTTTTAACAATTTACATTCAGAGAGGCAATACATTATCTTTTGCGTAAGACAAAAACCTATAAAATTCAAGTAAACTTTTTTAAGGTATTCAATTTATACTTATTCAAGCTGATGCTTATTCAAGGCAAATCATTTTTACAAAGTTTGATACATAATTGCAATTTTCTATAGAAAATTAAAAAAGTGTACAGCCGAATAAAAATTTTTAATCGAAAACAGAACTCTGTTAATAAGTAGTGCACGAGTACCTGAATATGCGTAATTAATGTATAGACAATTAATCCATTATTATTTTAAGATTGTACAATTTTTTATTGTTCATAACTTTGTTCAAAAAATCGTAAGGCAACATTTAAAAATGGAAACAGATTGGGTCACGTTAACAATTTCTCAATATGGCCTTCTTATTGTTTCAATACAGTTGAAAATGTCACACCATGGCGTTGTTTAATTAAACTTTTCTATTTTTACGTTTTTCATGTTTAAATTTTTTTAAATTATTATATATACACTTCTCAATAAATTGTCTATTTACCAAGCAATTAGTTTTCCACTATTGAATTAGGAAATATCTCGAATAATCGAATTATTAATTTTTTACAAATCTTTGGTTGCTAACTTTTTGTTAATCGTACCTGATTGAGAAAATAGACTTTCTTTAAATCTTTTTATTAATCTTTGGCACAGAATAAAACTTTCTGCTTTTGTGACATTTTCACGTACGGTGGGCCATTATTTATTTATAACCTTATAAGTAATATGTTTTTCATAAAGCTCCACTCTCCTACAAACCATAAACCACAATTTTCAAGTTATCAAAAAATCTTCTGTCGTAATGATAAGCGGTTTAAAAAAAATACTTAGTCCACTGCCGATTTATTTTTCAAGTCACGTTTTAGTCACTTATTTAAGAAAATTTACTGTAGTCACTTTTATAAGGAAAGTCACTGTAGTCACTTTTTTAACGAAAAGGCCGTTTAGCCACTTTGATCCATCTTATTTTAAATTTTACCTTGAAAAAATAAGAAATTTATTTTATTAAAATAAATTTAAACGAACTGTAAAATAGAACCCAATGAGAAAAGCTAACTGTTTTTGGTTGAAAATTATAGTTTTTTTTTTAGTTTTTCTTTTTGGTTGAAAAGTCTACTATTATACTTTTAGTTGAGAATTTATCTTTTCAGGTAAAAATTTTATTATTTGGTCGGAAATTTGATTATTTAATTTTTTTTCCTATTATTTTATCGTTAATTTTTTATTCATTTATTTTTTTATGGAAATCTATCTTTTAGAAATTGAAAGTCGAAATTATTCTAAAAAAATTTTCATCCAAAAAATTCATCTCTTTTCGGATGAAATTTTCATCTTTTTTGGTTAAAAATTCAGCTGTTTGGTTGAAAATTAATAATCTTTTTGTTTGAGGATTCAACTATTTTGTTTGTTGTCTTATCCATAGAAAATTGATCTTCTTTGTCAAAAATCATCTTTTTTGAAAATTCAACTGTTTGGTTGAAAATTGACGTATTTTGTTGAAAATTCGTCTTTTTGGTAGAAAATTTGTCTTCTTAGTGGAAAATTAATGTTTTTGTTTAAAAATGCATCTATTTTATTGAAAATTCATCTCTGTTGGTAAAAATGTCATCTTTTTTGGATAAAAATGCAACTGTTTCGTTGAACATTAATAATAATCTGTTTTGGTTGAGGATTCAACTATTTTGTTGAATATTTGTATTTTTTTACTGAAATATTAATTATTAAGTTTTTTCTCGAGAATTCATCTTTTTGGTTAAAAATTCAATTAGGTATAGAATACAAATGAATGATTATTTTTAAATATCACCCTCATAAGCCTTTTTCATAGGGTCCCGAAAAAACCCCGTGAGTGAAAAATTGGGTTTTGCGAGGTTTTGGCGCTAATTATGATTTTTTTGCAATTTTCTGAATACAAATTGTTTTTAATACATAAAATACTGCTTTTTCTGATAATTTGATGCTTACATCAATTTTTTAAAATAAATATTATTTGTTTAGCAATTTTCTCTTATAATAGAGTTAGAAACTCGTAGTTTTTTCCGAATTTTTCAACATATTTCCAATTTTTTAGTTTTAGAGACGCAATTTTCAATTCAATTTAACAGAAATAATTGCTTAAACCATTTATTGTTATTAATAACAATATTCTTTTAGAATAATGTTAGAAAGTTGCGCTTTTTCTTAAATATTCAACTTTTTGTTAACTTTTCACTCAGAGCAAAGTAATAATTAATGAAATTTCAGAAAAATATTGGTTCAAACAAATTATTATTGTTTACAACTATCTTTTCTTAGACAATTGCTAGAAAGTTGCGGTTTTTTCTTAAGTTTTCAATTTTTATTAAGTTTTTTATTTATGATCAAATAATAAATAAACGTTATATAGAGAATCATTTTTTGAACAATCTATTTCTTTTTGTGAACATATTTTTCCGAAATAAAACAGATATTTGAAATATTCTTCAAATTTTCCATATGAATCATATCCAATGTAAATTTTCCTTGAAGTAGTAATTGAGAGCCTTTGTGTTTAAATTAATATTAATATTAATATTTATTGTTTGTGCGTAACTGAAAATTCAAAGAAAAGCTGAAAATTTTAGAAAACCCCACAACTTTCTAGCATTACTCTAAGTGAAGATAGTGATAAACAATAATAAATTATAATAATTTTTAAACCATTATTTTCATTACATTTTATCAATTATTACCTCGCTCTAAGTGAAAAGTTGATAAGAAGTTAAAAATTTATAATAACACACAACTATCTAGCATCACTATAGGGGAAGAAAGTTGTAAACAATAACAATTTGTTGAAACCATTATTTTTCTTAAATTTAATTAATTATTAATTTTCTCTAAGTAAAATGTGGACAAAAATTTTAATATTTCAGAAAAACCGCAACTTATTAGCATTATTCGTAGTGAAAATTATTATAAATAATAATAAATTGTTTAAAAATTTATTTTTGTTAACTTGAATCGATCACTGTTATTAAAATTTTGATAGAAAGTAGACAATTCAAGACAAACTCCCACTTCCTATCATTGTTCTAAGAGAATATTATTATAAATAATAATAAATTGCCTCGGTCTAACTGAAAAGTTTAAAATAAGTGGAAAAATTTCGGCAAAACCGGGATTTTCTAACTTTATTCTAAGAGAAAATTGCTATAAAAACAATATATTGTTTATCTAATTTATTTAATAATCGCATTATCAGAAGAAAGTATTATTTCATGTACTAGAAACAATTTGTATTTAAAAAATGAAAAAAAATCATAATTAGCGACAAAAACGCGAAAACACAATTTTCTATTTATAGGATCTTTTTGGTAACGTACACTGAGGAAGAAGATTACTTGATTCAAAGAAATGTATTACTAAATACCTCCAATCAAATACCTTTTTGATCTAAAGAAATTTTTTGTTGTGACAAAAGTGAGTTTTTTGTTCGAAAAGCATCATTCCTTGAAGTAAGTAAAATTTTCTAATCAAACAAATATTTGATTCGACGTATTCAGTACTAAATTTCTGTGAATCAAGTAATTTTTTTTCTTAGTGTATAAAAAATACTAATGAGGTGATTTAAAAAAATCAATTTTTGATTCGTTTTCCATGGCTAATTGTGAGGAGAAATGTTGAATTTCGACTCGATTTACTTAATATTGACGATTCTGAATAAAATTTAGAAAAACGTATTTTTTTCTCATCTGAAATACGTGTTAAATTTCATGGCGCTTGCGGAACCTTTAAATATTATTATATTTAAAAAAACATTTTCGTTTTTTCCTGGATGCAAACAAAGTTGGGGGCAATATGTACGAGTAGTAATCACTTCTAGCCACTTTTTAGCTAAAATTAATCACATTTTCCACTTTTTTCAAGTAAATTAGCCGCCCTGGATATACAGCATAATCACGCAAGTAAAAAGAATGTTTTACGTAGTAATACCCTAAGGCTAAACTCATAATAGCCCTGGTAGACCGCAACAAGAAATTTCAAAATAGAAATCAATCTATACAATAGATCGCGATCTTGGTTGTCGAACCTCCAAGACGCAAACAATCAATCACGAGCGCATTAATCCAATTTGAACTTTTCTCGCCGGCAGAGCGGCCGTCGATTCCCCGGGGGCCGTCGATAAGTCGTTAGGGTAGTACCAGGTTCCAGGGTGCCGTAGGGTGCCAACCGTGCGAACACTAACGTAAATTCACTTACAGATATTAAAGCCACCCCACTACCGCAAAATCCACCCCTCAGCTCGTCCACCTTTCGAATAAGGTGGGGGTGACGTGGAGGGGCCGACTGGTGGTCTGATAAGGCGGGGGTGGGAGAGCTTATAAGTAGGGGTGTCGTCGAGGAAGAATCAGCATTCCCACCATAGACACCCCCTAGTGCGCGTCGCGCTTATTTCACTTGCCAGCTTATCAGGGCATCATCCTTTGCATAAAATCGATCTCTTTCTGGTGTAAGTGCAGGTCAATTCTCGGCGAGTCCTTGCCCGCGACAGGTGCTTTCAAAGGGTTTCGATTCCAGCCTTTGAGTCATGCTCAAGAAAGTCCTTTCGAAATCCGGCAGAAGGATTTTGCGGGTGAGCCATTGCGATTTTATTTGCAAATTGCGATTTTCAAAGCACGAACTTGATACATCCTGCGGGAACTTTTAGTAATCATTATTTTTAATTATTCATGCGGGACGTCTCTGAATCTTATATTTAATTGTTTTTGTTTATTAATTATTGCTTTTAGTTTTTTAACTTTTGTGCTATTGCTTGTGTTTAATTTAAATTAGTTTTTAATTTTTTTGTGGCTTAAAATTTTGTCTGTGAAATATGTAAAACTGGATTATTGTTGATTATATTATTATTTATAATAATCATTTGTTTGGCAAAATTTATCCATATTTTTCCTCATCCTATAGTATGTCACCCTAGGTAAGAACACCGGATAATACATTATAAATGTTCTTTTTGGATTTGACCAACTTTCCATTATTTTTCATCATTTTTTATTTATTTCAGACATTTTCAAATTTGTAATTTTGTATAGTTGATAAAAATAGAAGAATTTTTCGAAAAGGACTTGGATACCGTTCAGGATTTTTTTTTTTTAGTGCATAGTTTACTGACGTTCTTTTTTATTCCAGTTAATCTAAACCGCTTCTTGAACTAGAAGACAGTTCCGATCTTTTTCTATACTTATTAAAGAAAAAAATTGACATACTTTATATAATTTATTATTTTAATTAATGATTTTATTTTGTGGAAATTTTGCAATTTTTGTTTCTTTCCCTTATTAGGTATTTTTACTTCATCGCCATCTAACTTTACTTCGTCGGGTGCTGAGAAGAAAACGATAGCAAAAAATACATGGGAAAAAACTTTATTTTTGTAATTTCTTTGAAGTAAATAATAATTGCCATTTTATTATTTTATTAAATAGTTTTTATCAAATAAAAACTAAATTCCAAATTCACTTATAGTGAAAAAATGATTTTTTACGAAAATTTTGTTTCAAAAAGTATTTATTTACTGCACTGCATATATCAATCTTATTAGAAGTGGATTAAATCCCTTTTAAATGGAAACGCTTAATTGATTCAAGTGAATAAACTTAATAATTTTGTAATTGTTATTGTAATTATTATGTAATTATATTCATTTCGCGAGATTTTTAATACATTTTGATACATTTTTTCTAAGAAAATAAAAGTCAGTCAAGGATTATTATTATAATATTCAATATGCACTAGCAGTATCAAGTCAAAATTTTGAGGTGGCGTTTTCGGAAGTTCAGCCTGCATTTTAAGGATTTTACATTGTTATAAAAAAATATTCCTATCCAATTTTTCTGCTTAGATGCTTAAAGTGGAAGGCTGAAAGTATTCAAAAACATTTTTTCTGGAATTCAAAATCAAAAAATGGCCGGGGGAGAACACTTTTTTTTTAAACAATAACATTTTTTGAAAGCAAATTCTGTGATACCAAATACCACTACAATGATAAATCACAATGGTTTCAGTGAAAAATAATTTTTTTATACAAGAAACTGATACACTGCAGCATTGGTTTAAATAAATCGTTTATGATAATTATATAAACTGCTGGATACAAAAGGGTGTTATTTCAAACATCTATTTCCTACTAATCATTCCCCAAACTATAGGCATACAAAATCATTGTTGATGACACTTTGTTTTTACAAATGTGTAATTTTTTCAAATCTGGATAGCAGTTTATTTTGAATAGTAACTACATCATATGTGATTCAAGAAATAAATTTTTCACAGAATCTTTTTTGCAACAATTTTTATTAGTAAATTAAAAAATCTGCCCACCTACATTCCATTATTTTTGCATTTGGAATTCCTGAAAATATTGTTTTGAATACTTTCAACCTTTCACTTTGTGGATCTGATAAGAAAAGTCCAATCCATCCTTAATTAACAAATTAATATCTCGTGAACTATTAGTTGTGAAGGGTTTGAATAGGGGTTATTTTAAATACTTTCTTATTCTCTATAACAATCTCAGAAAACTTGTTGAAAAATTGTTTCAATTTTCACTTTATTGTTAATTAAAAATATACACAACGGTCTAGCTGAGCGCAGGGTTTCAGAGTTTTATTAAAACGTCCATCCAAATATTTTGAGCAAACAACATTTCTGGATATATTTTGTTTAAACAGAAATCCTAATTTGGATGGACTAGAACATTAGGCTACGTTTATAGCGCACACATCAATTATTAATTTGATGCATTGTTCAAAATGATTGATAAAATTGAAGAAAAGATTCCCATTGTTAATTGTAATTGGTTTTGGAAGAGAACTGAAGGCGGACTTTTGAAAAAATGTTGAGGTTTAAATTGTTTATTTAACACTAGTTATTCAGAGTTTTACATTTTTTATTTCTCTTTAAGTAAAAATTGCAAGTCTTATTGATTCCTATTGTTGTGAGGTATTCCTTAACAGATTTTCTATGAATCACTTTGTTACGTTTTTATTTCTAAAAATTTATTTAGGAATTATGTAAACTGTATTTTTGTAAACAATATTTTTCTTACATAAAACTTTTTAAGTTAAGTGTACCAAATAAATTTATCATAGAGAATCCTGTAAGGAATATAATGAGCCATACAACATTAAAAATCAACAAGAATTGTAACTTTTATCTAAAGAGAATCATAAAACATACAACTTTAATTAATTATTGTTAAATAAACAAGTTTCACCTGAAATATTTTTTCTGAAGTTCGCCTTCAATTCTCTTCCAAAATAAGTTACAATTAACGATATGAATATTGTCCTCGATTTCATAAATCATTTTTAATGATGCTTATTATCGAACTTGGGATATCTAGTGTACATCCTTATATGTATTTGGAAAATTTAACTTCGTTTTAGCTTAATTCAAATTTAGTTTTTTTACTCAACTTTCCGAAGTAGTTCAAGTTATTAAAATATTATTATTAAATATAATGCTTCATTTCGCTGTAAAATGTTTGTTCTGGCACGAAAAACTTTTTCTCTGCCTATGAATTGTGAAAGTATAAAACAAATGAAAATTGGTTTATCTTATTGCTTATTCAAGACCATTTATTAACATAAGTCTAGATAACAATATACCTTTTTTCAAGTTCTATTTTCGTATGTATGATTTACAGTAAATTATACTAATGTACATAAAATCTCAATTCACGCCAAGGTGTTGAATAATGGGTATTTCGTATATGGTGAGAATATTCTGTAAATTTTTGCACCGTTTTAATGTGATTATCGATTTCGCGTAAATTTATAGTTCCCCTTGTGAAGTGTCGGGCCACTGCTATTATTTCTGACTTCTATACAGAATCATAACTATTCAACGCCATTAAGTAAATGTCTATTAATCTATTATTTTGGCCTTCACCTCAGCGTTCTAAGTCGAATCATATATGTTGAAATAAATGAAAAAATAAAAAATTTAAAAAATGTCAAACTGACGTACATATGTACTAATAATTTGTGAAACTGGCTAGTAGAAAAAAAAATAGAAACAAAAAAAGCACGCGATAAGTGAGCGGAAGCATATGAGCTTCAATGTGAACAAATTAAATTAATGAATTTGGAGATTATTATTATTAATTAAAATTTCAAATTATCGAACGCAAAAAAAGCGCTTTAAGTGTACTTTTATTTAGATAATACTCGGATTTGATTTGAAGTATAATACCGGTCAAAATTGTGCGTCCACTTATGAAAATCGGATGAAAAACAGGCTTGTCTTGAAAGTAACTTACGCTGCAAAAAATTTAATTTACAAACATTTTTAAAGAACTGTTAGAAAGCTTAATAAATTTGGCTTCGACTGAATCACATTTGAAGTATTTTCGATAAATAGGGGCCGAGATAGCATGTGAAAAAGACCGACATATTTCCTTTTTTGGCTATTTTTCGATTCTTAACTTCCACTCTCTGTATACTTTAGGGAAGTTAATGGAAAAAATGGAAACTTCGGTAAATTGAAGTCTGAAATCTTCTTTTCAAAAGAGACTAATGAAATAATAAAATATTTACTGATTCTCGAATTATCCTAAAAAATGTGTAAGCGTGTCCAAGAGCACAGTATAAGCGTGTCGAGCAGTCTTTTGTCTCGTAGCATGCTCGACCGACCGCTTTTCGTCTTGGACGCAGTTTTTTGTATTCACTCGCAAAATTCAAAAAGTATACTAACGATTCTTTTAAAAGCCTCTTCTTAATCCGATTTTCGTTAAGTGGACGCACAATTTTGGCTGGTGATGTATCTGTTGATGAAGAAAACAATTTAAGTAAGTAATAAAAAGTATGTTTAGTTTGAGGTCCTGCTTAATCAATTTGTTGTTTTGTGGTGAAAAAATAATTGAAAATTGATTAAGCGAATTGCGCTAAGTTATTAATGTCGAGGGTTGTAATTTCCGATGTTCTAGGCGATTAAGAAGCTCTCAACATCGAGTGGGTTGGCAAAAAAATCGAGGCCTCCGACGCCGGAGATGATTCCCTGGCATTCAATCATCTCAGATGCTGAGGAACCAGATAATCTTGATGTTGTGTCCTTATCTGGCTCATTGCCTTCCTTAGACACCAAAAGCATCGATACCTACGTCACGTATGTGGCTGAAGGATTAGATTCTCTCAATTCCCTAGCCGAATGTACATCACACTGTTGCTACTGCAACGAGCACGAAGAAAATCAAAGAAATGAAAACAGAGAAAACGAAATGATGAACTAACAATTACAAATTGGTATCATCCAAAATTCAATTATGGTCTTCTTTCATTCTCTAGATTTATATTTTTATCTTGATCGAAACTCATATAACTGAAGTAAAAACAAAGTTTCACCAAAGGAAAACCGAAGGGAAAAAAGAAAAATATCTGAAAGGAAAGGAAATTTTATTTTATTTAAGACTAGATACGTTTTTATGAAAGCAATTTTCGAAACGACCAATGTCTACATTCTACATTTTTGCACGAAGATTTTTCGAAAAGAGATCTACTTGAAGGAAATTTTAGCATTTAGTCAAAAGAGTAGAAATGTGAGTTTTAAATTTTGAAAAGTGTGATGTGGTCTTTGTCTATAGTGAATTCAAAATTCAATTGAAATACTGAAACATTACCCATAGTTTAGCTATATATATTCTCAAAGCCTAGCTGACGCGCATTTCATCAGTTCCTACTATTTTTTAACGATTTTTTTTAGGAAATATTACGTAACATAAATCAATAAATGCACGCGCGCAATCCGAGCATACGCGATTCTGGATTTTCATTTCTTAACATTAAAAAAATAAACGATTTAAAAATCCATGATTAAACTAATTATTAAATAGTAGATAGTTTGATTGGAAAGAAGTTCAAACTGTATTATTTCTAATTCTAAGCGTTTAAAATTGAACCATTTGATTTTGAATTGAAGGAGTTAGAAATTGAAATGATTTCAGATTAAAATTTCAAAAATGGGACAACTTTACACCAATGATAATTGAATATTTTCAACAAATTAACAAATTTGATCATTTAAAGTGCAAAGGAAAGTTAAATTGAATTTTTAATTGATCTTGCATAAAACATTATAATTTAAGATTAAAATTGGTTAGGACAATTTTTCTAAGATCAAAAAATCGATTCAGTGTAATTTCACCGTTTAAAATGAAAACAAGAATTATTAACATTTCAAATTGAATTATTCTAAGAAAACATTGGGAATGAAAACTAAATTTAAACGTAAAACATTAAAAATGAAAAAGTTTTTTCTATGGAATGTTAGAAATTAAACAAATCCGAACTTAATTTAAAACTGAAAAAATCTTAATTAAGAATTGTGATATTAAAAGCTTTTATACTTAAACCCTTGAAAATGTCAACTATTTTAAGTAAATTAATATCATTTAAAAGTTTTGAAATTATTAATTATACTTCTTGAAATTCGAATATTTCAACTAAGAATCAGGCAATTTGAAGATATTATATTAAAGATTAAAAATTTTAAAAATAATACAAAAAATATTGCTATATTCCAATGTTTGAAATTGCACAATTTTAAGCCTTTCATTTCGTTTCTTTTTTAAGTTTAGTTTGAAATGTTCAATATTTTGGCTCATTTTTAAGGCTGGAATTTCAAAAATGATTATCCTAATTTTTCATTCTTCTTATTTATTGAGAAGGCATTCAGTTCAAAATTGTTTGACAAATCCTTTAAACTGAAAATTGTGCAACTATCAAGCTTTTCAATTTGATATTCTACGATTTCGAAGAATTTGAAAAACCAGATAATTTTGTACGTTTGAAATTAAAATAAAACAATTTCGAATATTTAAATCTAAAATTGTTCAATTTAAAAGTGACTAGTTCAATTTTCCGAAGAAATATGGAAACCGGCCAAAGTTGTTCTCATTTTTGTTTTAAACTGCTCTTGGCTTTTCTCGAAGCAATGTTATATTCATTCAACTATCCATGATTATTAAGAATTAATTATTCTTTTTATTAAAATCAACTCTATCATATATTCAAACATAATTACAAAACCAATAACACTAATATCTAATCAAAAATATTTACTTGGAGAAAAAATTTATTTTATTTTATTATTGATGTATCAATAAAATTCTCCAATGCTTGATGTCTGACTATTGAAACAATTTTTTTACTGATATACACTGGTTTGATATATTTTTTCTTATCACGAATTTGCATTGCCCTCGTTGCAAGTTTTCAACACAAAACTGTTGTACTGTAAAAATCTACATGTATCAATGACAACATGCACCAAAGATAAAAATATAAAACTACATGAAGCGCACCTTGCCTTATTGTATAACAATTAGTTAAATATGAAGAAAATTTTATATTGTGAATTTTATTTAAGAGAACTTAAAATCAGTTCAGTAAAAAAAACATAGTTTCGAAGGATTTTAGTCAAAAGTACAAAAAGAAGAATCTATATTAAATTCAAAGTAACTGATTAATTAAATATTATTTCTCGACCTTTTTTATGTTTTACTGTCATCTAGTGTTAAACTAAAGATTATGAAGGGCTGGGACCTTCTTAAGATATAAGTGGAATTATAAATAAACTAAAGGATTCCCTTAAAAAATACTCTTGAAAAAAGTAAGTGCAACAGAACATTCAATCAATTTCATTACTTTTTTTAATGAAATTATATATAATCCTTCACTTACATCATTGGAGTTTTCAAATTATGAAATGATTAAGTATGCTTTATATTTTACAGTAAAGTATTCATTTTATTATTTTGAATTTCTAGTCAGGTAATTATGTTATCAATTATCTGTGGAATAATTTCGGTTTTATATTCAGTATTAACGAACCAAAAATGTAGTCTATAGTATACATATAAGAATAGAAATATATTTACGTCATGGTACAAATATCAAATGAATATTAAAAAATATATCTATTGTTTAACAAGGCACTAGTTATAAGATGATATTCACATTGTCCATCAAATGTGTATAAATGTATATGTTATATCCTACAGTCATAGGTTAGCGATATCTTGCTAAAAATGGATCTACTGCTAGATTTCTCATTATAAATTATATAAAATGTAAATTTGTTTTATAAAAACTACTGCTTTATATTGCTCAAAACTTGTATAATATGTACTTTATATATTTAAAAAAAACATTGTAAATTCAGGGAATTATTTTATATATAAAACTTATGTTCATAAAATTATTGAAAATTAACATATAGTTCTAATACTATAAAATAATTTGTCACTCTGCAATTTAAAAATATTTGCACAAAGAGTCAATTCTCAATTATTTAGGTTGCAATTCGTTGCTAAAATACGCTTCATCAAACATATGCAAATATTTTTATTTAATTTTGAACGTCGACATAAAAGATTCTAACAGAAAATTAATTATTGATTTCCTTCGTCATTTTCAGTTTAAGAAGCTTTAGTTTTTTAATAAACGTATATAATTTTTTTCAAAAAATTAAGTATCCTATCATGTGTCCACTTGGATAAATGAGACCATTAAAGGTTTTTCGTTCGATCATCGAAGTTAGGCAGCTCTTGGCTCGGACATACTCGGATGGGAGCCGTTGTGCTACTAAAAAAAATAGATGGTGTGTATCTAAAAATAATACTAAACCTATACTGAATTGTTACCCATTTTCCTGCTGTTTCCTGAACTAACTTCGTTGTATTTTTACAAAACGATGAATGTTATTTTTTTTAATTCTAGTTTAAAATGTCGACTGTGAATAACTACATTTTTGCTATATCTTCTTGCGCCTGCATGTATATAAGAATAATATATAAATTTACAGGGAACCCTAGGATTTATTTGATGAATTCATCTTTCTCAGATAAGGTATAAAATCCTGGGGCACCCTGTATTCATAAAGATGAAGATATATCGAAACCTATTTATATGTAAATAGAGATAAACATATCTAGTCTTATAATCTATCATTAAGGCTGTGAATTTCTAACACACGAGCGAGGCAAATATATTGATTTTATTGACAAAATCTGGTGTTCTATTATTATTATTAAGTTTATAACGCATGTATGTGGGGTAAAGCGGGACACCCGTTTTTCATCCAAAAAAATGATATCAAGTCATGAAATGGTAAATTCTGGGTGTCCGGTTTTACCTTATACTGCCTTCCCCCTCGGTTTGCGGTATATAATTTAGTTTTAAAACTCAAGCATTCTGAGTTTAAATATGTTTAACTCATTCACCAGGGTATTTAGCGTCCTGGAAATTGTTGAAAACTTGAAAAAGTCCTTGAATTTTGCTCATGGTCCTGGCATTTGTATTCCCCTAAAGAAAAAATAGATTTTAAACTTGTTCTTTGTTGAACGGAAAAAGACTGATGAACGGGTTTTTGGTAGTTTTTATTTTATTTCTAATTTTTTGTTTTGTTTGAAGGTAGACAGACACACCTTTTTAACAATAGATTGTTCGCTTTATCACGGTGAAAATCACGAAGCTACTATCGAAAATATTTCAAAGTTTCTCATTTATTTAAGTTTTTTCCACTTAACAAATTCATTAAAATTTCTCAGATCTGATCATTTTTTGCTGCCAAAAAATTGCAAGTAAGTTCAATTCCTCCTGTAATGTTAAAAGGTCAAGATTCTGGTATAATAGAACCTGGAATGAAGAACGGTTTCGGGCATTGCCGGAATTCAAACGTAAACAGGCCAGGTCGCATGAATCATTTCTGTTTAATCTGGACGCATGACGCAACCTGATGCAACTAACTCGCTGTTAGTGCGGCCCTAGTGCTGTTCGTCACGCTTGACTAAGCTCCGTCTCTCTTTCGGTCCCGCATTCTCCGCATCAGCAAAAGGGAGAGGAAAATGAAGGAGGAGGCCATCAATGCTAGGAATATTGTAAATCCGAGGTTTCCAATTTCAGGTACCACTGTATTTGAATAATAATGGTCAGGGAAAATGGTTAGTAATTTATTTTACTTGTATTTTTATTTTTTTTTAGTTGCTTTATCCTGTCGATTATAGTTTTATTTAATTTAGTTAAATTTAGTATCATTTAATTAAAAGTTGAACTATTCCAGTTGAAGATTCATCATTTCTCTTGAAAATTTATCTCGTTGGTAGAAAATTCAACTCCTTTGTTGAAATCTATTTTTTTGTTTGTAAATAATTTTTTGTACTAAAATTATAAGTATTTCGCTTTTTTTTAATCAATTTTTTTACTAAAAATTCGTCTTTATTGGTAGAAAACTAATATTTTTTGTGAAAATATCCTCTTTTTTATTAAAACTGCAACTGTTTGATTAAAAATTAACATTTTTGTAGAAAATGCACACTTTCGGGTTGAAAATGCAACTGTTAAAAAAAATTAGGCTTTAGGTTTAAAAGTTCAACAATTTGGAAGACATTTTATTCTGTCTTGACTGAAACATTTTTGTTTGTTAAAAATTCGTCTTTTTGATCAGAAAAATTAAATGCTGAGTTGAAAATTGAACTACTTCGTTAAAAAACTTTCTTTCGGTGGAAGATTCTTCATTTTAATTGAAATTACTATCTTTGGTTGAAAATAAAATTATTTTGTTGAAAATTTGTCTTTTTGGTAGGAAATTAATATTTGCGGGTTTAAAATTCAACTGTTTAGTAGAAAATTTGTCATTTTGGTTAAAAGTTGACCTACTTTATTAAAAATTAACTTTCTTGGTTACAGAAATGCAGATTCAATCGTTTTAGTTAAAAATTCATCTCTGGTTGAAAATTCAACTATTTGGTTGAAATTTTGTTTTACTGTACATTTTTTTCTAGTTAAAAATTCAACCATTTATTTGAAAATTTATGTATGTTGTTGGAAATTGGTATTTTTTTGGTAGAAAATTAATTTTCTTGGTTGAAAATTGTTTGCTTTGGTTAATAATGCATCTTTGTAGGTTGAAAGTTAAGCTAGTTAGTTAAAAATCTACTATTTGGTTTAAAATTTAATTTTGTTTTAAAGCAATTCTTTAGTTAGAAATTGATCAATTTTATTAAAAATTGTTTCTTTTTTGTGTGAAAATCAACTATTCAATGTTGCGTTAAGAATGCAACTGTTTTTGGTTGAAGTTTAATCTTTTCTGTTTAAAATTCGATCATTTGGTTGAAAATTCATCTTTATAGGTTGAAAATTCAACTACATATATGGTTAAAAATTCTACTACTTTGTTGAAAATTTAGTTATTTGATTGAAAATTAAACTTAAATGAGCTTAAAATTCTCTATCTCAGTCAAATATCAACTAATTTTTATCAAAAAAAGCTCATTACATATGATTTTGGCGTCGTTATTTTTCACTGCCATGAAATGAACAACCAGCCAAATACGGGTTTTTGACCTACAATTTCTACTATGTTTTGTGAAAAGTATTTTTTCAATGTAAAAAAAGTACATTAAAAAAAATATTTTTTTGTCCTGGAAACCCTGAAAAAGTCCGGACATTTTTTAATGAAGACGCGAGACACTCTGCATTCGCAATTAAATAATTACAAATTTTAGTTCAATTACGAAAGTTTCGCAATTTAAACTTTCCAGGAACATAAATTTTAAATTATAAGCTTTAAACAATCAACGATACAATCCTTACTTATAAAGAAAATTTTTCGCAATTCACTATCATTTTTTGTTTATAAAAATTACATCTGAAGGAATATTTTTCAGTAGTTTCAAGAATACTAAAAAAATAATATATAGCAGTTAAGTGTGAAAAATCCTATGGAGAGTTGCTGCAAACAAGAAGAATCGAACAATTTTTGTAAATTATTAATTTTAAAAATTCTGTTTATGAACTCTAAATCTGAATTAGTGATAGGAAATTGAAGGGCTGCAGTACAGAACTAGAA
>JAABKJ010004362.1:0-24472 GCA_011634705.1 Andricus grossulariae
GTTTTGTTTTGTGGGGGGAGGGGGGGGGGGATTTTTAGCCGATTACGTAACATTTTTAATTTATGAATTTTCTGCATCATCAACTTTGTATATCAAAATTTTCAAATACATAATTTTACTTCATCATGTAATTTATTTCTAAATGTTTCTAAACATTATTCACAGAAGAGAAAATTTACATGGTAAATGACTTCAATAGTGAGAAATAATTATATTTTTAACATTTCGTTACCACACTATGATTTCTAATTTTTCTTACATTTTCAAAGAGATAAGAAAAATTAAATTATGGTCAAAAACTTATTTTGAAGAATTCAGAAAAAAATTAGAAGCTTTTTAATAATTGTAAAAGATTTAAGGAAAGATTTAAGGAGATTACATTTTTTAAATACTTTTGAGAAAATTTTGAGTGGCTTAGTTCTTATTTTTTTTAAATAACTTGAAGTTTTGAAGATTTCAAAATGTGTGGAAAAAGAATATGGAAGACGTTGAGATAATTTTTAAATTTTATCCGAGTTTAAAACTTTTTTAGGTAAACTGAATTTCGCAGGCTGTCAAGAGAATAAAAAAAATGTTCTTAGGATTCATAGAAAAGTTTTAAATGATTTTTTTGCGATTAGTTCTAAGAGAAAATTGAAAAAGATTACAAAACGTCTTTAATTATTTCCTAAATTTTTAAAACGAGTGTGAAAGATTTTAAAGCAAAATTTTGTAAGGTTTCACGAAAATGAAAAAAATGTGTAGGTTCCTAGAAAATTTAAATGATTTGCTTATTTTGAAAAATTAATTTTGGAAGATTATTTCAAAAAATTTAAAAAAATTTCTAAAATTGTCAAAGAATAATCTGAAAGATTTTAAGGCAAGTTTTTTAATTTTGCAGAATTTAAAAAAAATGCGGGATGATCTTGAATAATTTTTAAAGATTAGAAAGTTTAGAAGAAACGAATTTTCTCAAGATTCGTGTAAAAATTTTAAATGATTTTTTATTTTGAAAAATTAACTTGAAGAGAAAATTAAAAAATGTTTTTGAACATTTCAAACGATTTCTTAAAATTTCGAAAACGTGTGTAGAACGAGGACTTAACAGTTCTTTTTGAAATCGAATGATATCTTTAAACTCCTCAAGCGTGTTGAAAATTGAAAAAATTGAATTTAAGTGTAATATATATTAGAACAATAAATTCTTACAGTCATAAAATATTTTTATATATGTAGAACTATATGCCTGAAGAATTCATGAAAGAACCTACTCAATATTAAAAATACAATACAAATTTTTTTAAAGTAATTTTATGCTGTAAATTCGAAAAACATAAGATTCTAATTGAAAAACATTTCTTGGTCAATTTTTTATTTCAGATATATTTTTAATATCAAATAGGTATTTTCATAAATTCTTGAGGTATATAGTTCGTGAGATTTTTCAATGGACAATATTTATTAATGGCAATATTTAAAAAGATTATTCAGCATTTCACAAGATTTACAAATTTTTCAAAAAAGAGTATTGTAGATTTCGAAAAAAGTCTTTTCATTTCTCAGAATTTTCAAACAATTTAAGGAAAAATGCGAAAAAATAATTAAAAATTTAAAAGAATTCAAGAAAATTTAAAATAAAATGTAGAATTTTCCAGATTTTGAAAAAAATTCGAAGATTTTTAAAAATTTGAAATGAAGAAAATAAAAAACTTTTCTTAAGATTCTTGGGAACATTTTTAAAGATTATTCATTTAAAAAAATTAATTTTCGAAGATTAAATTTTTTTTCAATTACTAAGAAGGTCAGAACAATCTGAAAGATTTAAAGGCTATTCTCTTAATTTTGAAAGAGTTTTCTGAATTTCACGAATGATTTGAGTTAGTTTAGAAGATGTTTGAAAATTAATCCTTCATCTTTTTCGGTTAACTGCTTGGTTAGAAATTAATCTGTTTTGTTTGACGACTCAACTTTTTTGTTGAAAATTCGTATTTTTTCGATGAATTACACTCTGTTTATTTCGAAATTAATATCTGCTTAATTTAAATATAAAATCTTACGTTTTTCGTTCAGAATTTAACTTTTGGTGGGAAATTCTACCTCGTTAGAAGTTCAACTATTTTATTTAAAAGTAACATTTTGGGGAAAAGATTGATGATTTTAGTTAAAAATCTATCGTCTTGGTAGAAACTGTAACTATAGATTGAAAACTGATGTATTTTGTTTAAAAAAATTCTGTTTTGGTTAAGGATTCAACTATTTTATTGAAAATTGGTATTTGTTAGTTGAATTAAACTATTTTTTATCCAAAATTGAAATCTTTTCTGATTGAAATGTGAGAATTTATCCTTTGTTGTTGCAAACTTAACTATTTGGTGAGAACTTTTTGTCTTGTTGAAATTTAGATTTTACATATCTGAAAAGTTCAAAAATCTTTTTGAATTTTTTCAGGAATCTTAGAAAAATCATATTTACATACCTTAGAAACAAATAAACTAAGGAACTAAATAATTATTCAAAATTTTTATCATTTATTAAAAATTGTTGCCTGGTGCACCTAGAAATTGGCCTACCTTTGCCTAAATCGGTGAATCGACACTATTATTATTTTTTTACGAGCACGACCCGAAGACGAGTGATGAAAAAATATACGAGTCATAAAGTTCCACTTAGAGACAATAATCCATTCAATTAAACAGAAATAATCAATTTAAGTTAAGAAAAACAATCGTTTGAACAATTCATTATTATTTTTGACAATATTCTCTTTCAATAATGCTAGAAAGTTGCGCTTTTTTGCTATTTTTATGTTTTTGTCAACTTTTCATTTAGAGTGAGGTAATAATTAAAAGAAATTAGCAAAAATTATTGTTCAGACAAATAAATGTTGTTTATAACTATCTTCTTTCATATTAATGCTAGTTAGTTGCGGTTTTTCGTGAAATTTTTAACTTTTTGTCTACTTTACACTTAGTGAGGTAATAATTAACGCTATTTAACAAACATAATTTAAAAAAAAAATTTGTTCATCACTGTCTTGTCTTAACGTAAATCTAGAAAGTTGTGGGGTTTTCTGGCATTTTTAGGTTTTCTTGGGCTTTATACTTATGAAAAAATAATAAATGAATATCAACAAGAATCATTTTTAGGTAGAATTATGTTTTAGATTACAACACGAATTTTATTTCAGAGCCTAAAATAAAAATTTCGAACTTTAAACTCTCTGCTATCAGCCCCCTTCCCTTTCTCTAAAGAAAACAAGTTGTCTCCGACGATAATATACATATATGAATAAGTCAAAAAGGTCGCAATCAAATGATTAATTTATATGATGTGAAGTGTGAAATTTCTAGTATTATTCGAACAAAATATTATTTAAGAAATTTAATAATAAATTATTCAAACTATTAATTCTGTTAACTTAAATAAATTATTACCTCACTCTGATTGAAACTTTCTAACATTATTTTAAAAGACTTTGGTCATAAATAATAATGAATGGTTCAAACAATTATGTTTCTTAAATTTAATTGATTATTGTCTTGCTTTAACTGAAAACTTGTAAAACAGTTGAAAAATTCGAAAAAAACCGCGACTTTCTAACTCTATTCTAAGAGAAATTTGTAATAAACAATAATGAATTGTTTTAAAAATTAATTTCAACATCTAATCATCAATGTAACGTAATATTTCATGCATTAGAAACATTTCGTATTGAAAAAAACGCAAAACAATAATAAGCTTGAACAACACTTTGATGATTTTGAATAAAATTTACAAAAACTTTTTTTTTTCTTATGGGAAATACGCGTTAAACTTTATGGGGCTTTCGAAACCTCTAAATATCATTTTTTTAAACGCATTTATATTTCATTATACATGTAAGTTAAAAATTATGTAGTTGGTACAAAATACAGTTTGAAATTTTTTTGTAAATTCTTGCAGCGTTTCACATTCTCGATTTTTTTTCTAGTAAATTTTGTAAAACACCTCTACTGCTATTGTATACAATAGTATAATCAATATAAGAATAAATTTATTGTTTTTTCAGAAAAAAAATGATATTCAGAGGTAGCGCAAACCCCATGAAGTTTAACACGTATTTCCCATAAGAAAAAGGATGTTTTTGTAAATTTTATTCATAATCGTCAATATTATCTGAGTCGAGTTTAAAATCAACATTTTTCTTCAAAATATGCCATAAAATATGAATAAAATACTACTTATTAAATATCACCCCGCAAGTTTGTTTTAGAGGGTCCCACAAATGATTTTTATTCTCTTTTTTGAATGCGAATTGTTTCTGATACAAAAATTACTACATTACACTGGTAATTAAATATTAAAATAGATTTTTTAAGCAACTTATCCTTCTTTTAGCAATTTTCTCTTTGAATAATTGCAGAAATTGATGTTTTTTCTGAAATTTTCAAATTTGTGTCCCCTTTTCACTTAGAGTGAGTTGATATTTAATTCAATTTGACAAAAATAATTGTTCACACAAATTATTATTGTTTATAGCTATCTTCTTCTATCATAATACTAGATAGTTGAGGTTTTTTTCTGAAATGCTTAACTTTTTGTTAAACGGCGATAAGTATGAAAATTCGTAAAAAACATTTGTACCACTCTAATATACAACTGTGTTATATACTATATAAGTTCTATAATACTATATTCTCAGTTCTCCCTCCCATCTTGTTTCATAATTATAGACATTGGTTCTAATTTTATTTTCTATAAATATAATTAATTAGCACTGTAAAAACTGGAGATATCTTTTTTTTGAATTATTATTCTTTCTGTGTTCTGTTTCTGAATAGGGTAACTTCAGGTTGTTATTTTCAATGCAAAACAAATAAATCTGGGTTCCCACCATGTCTCAGTTTAGTACCACTCGAAACTGTTTTTTCTGAGTTCTATTGTCATACCTGAAACTAGCCCTGAAATCATACTTTGTTTTTACAATGGGTTGGAAGATCTGGCGGTAGGCTAAATATTGATTCTATGGCTTTATTCTGTAGCCTTTGTGTTTTCTCTGTCGGTTGCTCTGATGCTGTTGCCCAAGTTGTTATTATATATCGAAAGAGTGATTCAATAAAAGCATAGAATATTATATATTTATTTTTTCAATCACTAGTTCTAAGATTCTTTCTATTACACTACTCCAAGGTATCATTATTCCAACTATTGACTCTATGTTTTCGCAATCAGTTTTATTATCAACAATCATTCCCACATATTTTTACTCCTCAACTTCGCTCATAGCTTTGTTTCCCACTCTTATTTGCATTGCTAATTGTTTTATGTTGGTTAGTGCAAAGTGGAGTAGACTGTCATTTTTTTCATTAATAAATAACGTATTGTGTTTAAGACATTCGCAATATTTGATTATCTCTTGGTTTATCATTTTTTCTTATTCTTTACAATCTTTACTCGTTTCCTTTCCGAATCTTTTTTCTTTTATATATTAAACTTTTTGGGTATTTGCGTAGGTTGTTCATCATGGCAGCCACAAGTACCGCCTCTTGAGCTAGGGCGGTATGTTCCCGATTGGTACACTACGAAATCGTTTGGCCATAAAGTGAGAGTGCTGAGAGATGCCGATAATGGATGGGTGAAAAACATTAAGCTAATTGGTCAGGATCGTTCAAAGATCCGCAGAAATGTGCACCCATTTTATATAGAAGATAAACAGGAGAATTTGGAATATGCGGTGCACACAGATGCTCAAGGAGACTGGGTCGCAGCTGACCCACTGACTAAAGTTAAGCAATGTCAGCCACTACCTGAAGGATATATACCACCACCTCCTCGTGAAACTAGGCGACCATCTTCTGAAAATCATGCTACTCCATCGACACCACAGGGACATCAATATGATATGTTCAGCCACGGATATAACATGCATGGACCCGTATAACCAATATTTTTTCAAAAAAATCTTTTATTGTTCTTGGGTAATTTACATATGATCTTCTCATTTCTACAAAAAACTGAATAAATTGTTAACTTGTTATAAAAAATTCAGATCCGGCCAGAAATGGGTACCACAATCACGTAAAAAGGACGGATTTTCACACAGAAAAAACTAGGAATTCAATATTTTTAACTCATTTTCTTAAAAATTTATTTTGATCTTCAGCTATTTCAACTCTCTGGATCAATTTAAAAACTGTAAAACAATAGAATTACTTTCAATATTGGTATTGCTTGCGAATACCGGGCCTCAGAAAACTTAGCATTGGTGTTCGCAAGAAAGCAGGAGGATCTACGAAAATTTTTTAATAATTTTCAAAATTATAATAATTGTATTGTAAACTCTTATTACATACAACGAAATACGTGTACAATGACAAAGTTTTTGTTAATTCAATAAAATTGTGTTTGGTTGAATGGATTTAGTTGATTTGAAAAAAGCTTAGAAAAGTGAACAAAATTTTTGTCAACCCATTTTGTTTGATTAATTTTACAACATATTTCTTTAATGGAACGAAATATTTATTTCTCTGAAATAAATAATTTTTTAAATGTACAAAATTAGGTATAATTTGTTTAATCAACCGAGCAAATTTTTGATACAATTTTCCAAATTTTATTGAAGAATTTGTTCAGTTGACTCAATCATACTGTTTTTATCCCAATAATTGCAAATTCTTTGATTACTTCAAAACAAAGTTCATCGATTCAACGAAACAGTTTTATTAAAATGTTTTACCCGGCTAAATATTTTTTTCAAGATTGTCTTTACTGATTTCATGATGTTTTACATAAATTTAAGTAGTTGTGAAAACATGGGATTGTATATTTAAAAAAATTTAAATGTAAACTTTGTTGGTTAATAAAATGCAAATACAAAATTTCAAAATTGGCTCCCATAAATCTCTTTGAAATTTAGTTGACATGAAGTTGTAAAAAATTGAAAAATTCGAAATATTGTTATTTTAATAGCACGTTATTGATTCGAATTGATTTATATTAATAGATCATCGACAAATGAAAATTTCCGGGGCATAACTTAATAGTTTATTATGAACCAATAATTTGTTATTATCAGCTGTATTGTTGTAAACCGTGTTAGGTGATTTTTGAATGGTATTGTATATTTAATAAGCGATTTTCGTTTTTAATATCATTTTAAGTAATATACATTCAGAAAAGAATGATAAATATATGTTTTATTGTTATTCACAAATTTTATAAACATATGCACAGATTCAGTAATTTTTGAGAGTTTTACGGTACTTTCTTTATTATCGTACTTTTTCAGACTTACTAGTGATACGCTAGTAACCCAAATTGCCATTTTATGACAAATCTGATTGTTATAAATGAATGTTGTAAACAAACGCCCAGTTTGCTCAATTTTTGAGAGCTTGAGGTACTTTTTTTAAAAATGTGCTTTGTTTGTCTTGGCAGTGATGTTTCAGTAAACTATGTGGTCATGTAATGACATTTTTTAATTGTTCTTAACAATTTTATAAACAAATACGTAGCTTAAACCATTTTTAAGGGTTTTAGTTACTTTTTTTACCACATATTTTAGGTTTTATAGTGATGCTTTGGTAATCATAAAATGCCATTTTAGTCAACTAAAATAGTACTAGTAAGCCTAACAGAGAACGTTTAAAAAATGTAACCGAAACTCCTAAAAACTGCAGAACCTGCCCATTAGTTTGTAAAATTTGTTTATAACATTGAGAAATATTGTTTTTATTTCTTAATGATCGTACTTCACTTTAAATTGGATTGACAATGACGATAAAGTAATAAATATCCAAAAATTATTGCACTAGTTTCAATTATTTTCAATTGACTATATGTTACAAAAGCAACAATATTTTTAATTTTTCGATTATTGTAATCTTTTAGTTTGAATAAAATACGTCAAAGAATTTTTTTCTTCATCCTCGAGGGATCTCTCAGGAATTTAAAAAGTTTTAATTGAAAAAAAAAACAAAAAAAACATTTTGAATCGATAGAAAATTCTAGCCGGGATCATATTAACAGTTCCGTCATAAAAAATATTTTCACCAGATATTATTATATAAATAATCATTTTTCACCAAACAGCTGTTTGGCAAAAATAAACTAAAATTTGTAGTTTAGAAAATGAAAATACATTTTTTTAAATGTGATTAAAAATGTATTAAAAATGAATATCGTTAATCAATGATGTTTTTCATTAGTTTTGAATTTCAAAGTTTACATTATTTCGTAATTTATATTTGGAACCAAATAATTTTTGATTTCAGTCTAATATGATTCAATTTTGAACCCCTTCACTTTGAAATTTTTATATACTAAACACCAGTTACAAATTTGGACAATTTTTGATGATTTTTAGAGTTATCCAAATTTAAAAATTCGGAATTATTCAATTTGAAATTCTAAATACAGGTTTAAATTTGAAACAATTTTTCGCAGTAAAAAAAATGATATTACCAAATATCTCGAAAACATCGGACATATTCTTGTCGAAAACCTGATTGGTTTCAAAACTGCATAAGTTGGTAATAAAAAATTAACAATAATAAATAATAATAAAATAATTAATCTTATTTCATGTTAATATTAATTTATAAATGTTTTTAAACATTATTGATAAAAGAGAAAGTTTTAAGTTTAATTGTGAATGTTTTTTGAAATTAGGAAGTAATTATGTTCTTAACATTTTGCTATCACATTATAATTTATGAACAAAAAAATTACCAGTACCGACAATAAGATTTCTTGAAAAATTTGTAATGATTTTGGTTTTATTTTCAAACACTAATTTTAAGTTTTAAAGATTTCAAAATATGTTGAAGAAGAATCTGGAAGATTTTAAGACAACTTTTTTTATTTCGTTGGATTTAACATTTTTTCAGAAAACTGCATTACTTTTTAAGAATTTTGAAATAATTCAAGAGAATGATTACATTTTCTTAAGATTCATAAAAAAATTTCAAAAGATTCTATATTTTAAGAAATTAATTCGAAGAAAAAATTAAAAAAGATTTTAAAACATTTCCTAAAACTTCAAAGAGAATGTAGAAGATTTTAAAGAAAATTTTTGCAATTGTGCAAAATTTTAAAAAATGTTAGAAAAAGGACTTTTTTCAAATATAGAATTCTAAAGATTTCGAAAAACGAAGCTATTTCAGAAATTTCAAAGGTTTCTGGAGTTTTTCTATTTTTTTTAATTAATTCGAAGAGAATCTGTCAAAATATTTTAAAATATTCTAAAACATTTCCAAAATTTTCAAAAAAGAATCTAGAAAACTGTGAGAAAATTTGTTTATTTTTCAACAATTTTAGAAAAAATTTAATAATTTGAATAATTTTCGAAGATATTTATTTCATACTTCAAGGTATTTTGGAAAGATTTAAACTAAAATGTTAATTTTTATTGAAAATTTCCGGTATTTAAAAAAAAAATTTCATATAATGTCGGGCAGGTTAGGGTTTTCGGGTCTGGCTGTGAACCCGACCCGGCCAGATGGTTACCCCATCCGACCCGAAGATATGTTTCACATCATTAATTTTTGAAAATTTCAAAAAAAAGAAGCTTCAAAATTTTTTTTTAAGATTTGAGGATTATAATAAAACTTTCTTAAGATTTATGGGAAAATTTCAAATTATATTTTTTTAATTGATGCCAATGGAATATTTAAAAAGGTTTCTAAAATTGTCCAAAAATAATTTGTAAGATTTTAAGAAAATGTTTTTGATTTTGCAGTATTTTTTCATAAATTCGAAGAATAATTCAAGTCAATTTAAAATATATATTTAATATTTAGATTTAAAAGATAAGGTATTTTAAAACGTTTAACGAGATAAAAAATATTTTTAAACTTGAAAAGATTTCCAAAAATATATAAAATTTTTATTAATTTCTTCCATTACTTCTAGAATACATTATTATCTTTTAAACTCACTCGCATTTTTCCTAGTATTTTGTAAAATACTGTGAAATAAAACAAATTCTTTTAAATTTTCTGGATTTTCTTTCGACATGTCTGAAATTTTCAAAAAATGTTCTGAATTTTCTCATGAATCTCACGAAAATTATGTTTATATGAATTTAGAAAAAAAACGGACATTACTCAATTCCTTTTTCTAAGATCTCAGAATCTATAATTTTGGCTCAAATTCAAACTTTCAAAAACTTTTAGCAAATGAACCGTTATTCAAAATTTGTATTTAGAATTAGTGTGAATTAACACAGTAGTAAAACTAACAACAAATTAGCTAAATTTTCAATCCAAAAATATAAATTCTCAATTAAAAATGTCATAGTTGATATTAAAATTAAGAAAAGATTTTATTTTTTAATTAAAATCAGTTCAGTTGAATCAAAAAGACGGATTTTCGACAAATTAATTCAATTTTCAACCACATAGTTGAATTTTTAAACTTGAAAAGATAAAGTTTTAAAGGAAAACGGAAAATTCACATTTTCATTCAAAAAAATAATTTTCAATTAAAAAAATAATTTTCAAATAAAAATACGAATTTTCTGCAAAACAGTTGAATGTTCGACCAGAAACTATGAATTTTCAATAAAAAAATTAATTTTCAACCAAACAGTTGAATTTTTAACCAAACACTTCAACTTTTAGATGAAAAAAAATAATTTTTAACCGAAAAAGATGAATTTTCGAAAAGTAATTCCGACTTTCAACAAATCAGTTAAATCTTCAATCAAGAAAATTAATTTTCTAATAACAATGATAAATTTTCAACCAAAAAAGAAATAGTTAAATTTGCATTTAAAAAAATTAATTTTCATCCAAAAACGAAAGGAATTTTTAACAAATGAGTTGTGTTTTCAACCAAAGAAATGTATTTTTAACAAAGTAGTTCAAGTTACAATCAAATAGTTGAATTTTCGACCAGATTGTCGAATTTTCGGTACAAAAATATGAATTTTCTGCAAAAAAGTTGAATTTTTGACAATAAATTCATGATCAATTGGAACAGATTAATTTTGAACCAGACAGTTGCATTTATAACCATAAATAATAAAATTTCTACAAAGCGAAACGAATTTTGAAATCAAAAACATGAATTTATATCAAAATAGTTGAATTTTTTATAAAAAAAAAGAAATATTTTTTAGTCGAGGAAGAAACAAAATTTCAATCAACTTGTTGAATTTTCAAACCAAAAATATAAATTTTCTACAAAACAGTTGAATTCTCTAACATGAAGATTAGCTTTCTACCAGAAAGTGGGATTCTAGACAAATTTATTTTTAAAAAAAGATTTTTTTATAAAGTAGTTGAATTTTTAACTGAAAAAACTGAATCTTACACAACAAATGTCAAAGTTGATATTTCAACGCAGTAAGATTTTAATTTCAAATCAAAAACAGTTAATTTTAATCAATAGAGACGAATTTCCAACAAAAGGCATAAATCCTTAACTAAAACTGATAAATTTTCCACAAACAGTTATATTGTTAACAAAAAAGTGAGTTTTCTAACGAAAAAGACAAATGTGTAACAAAATACATACATTATTAACAAGATAGTAACATTTTCAAATAAAATAATTTTTTGCAAAGCAGTTAAACTTCCAACGAAGCAGATGAATTTTCAGTAAAAAAATATTAAATTGCAACCAAAAAGGAAATTATTTTAAACAAAATATTAAAATTTTCAGTCGAAGAAAAAAAATCTTCAACTACCAAAAAATACGAATTTCCTACTAAAAATGAGAAATTTTCAACCAAAAATAGAATAGTTAAATTTTCATTAAAAAAAAAATAAATAATTTTTAGCTGAAAACGAAATGAATATTCCATGAAATAGTTGCATTTTCGCCCAAAGAAATGAATTAAAAAAAAAAGTTCAGCTTTCGACCAAACAAATGACTTTTCTACCAGATTGTTAAATTTTTGAGCCGAAGATACGAATTTTCTATTAAACAGTTAAACTTTCAACAAACGAATTTATGTTTGATGGAAACAGATTAATTTTAAGCCAGACAGTTGCATTTATGAAGAAAAATATTAAATTTCAACAAAAATCAATGAATATTCAAACCAAAAAGATGAATTTTCAACAAAATAGTTAAATCTTTAATCAAGCAAAACTTTTCAGTCGAAAAGAAAAAAAAATCAATCAACTTGTTTATTGTTTAGACAAAAAATATGAATGTTCAGCAAAACAGTGGATTTTTCTACCAAAAAGAATAATTTTCTACAAGAAAAGACATATTTTCGAAAATGAACATAAATTTTCAATAAAATAGTTAAGTTTTCATTTTCAAAAATAATAATTTTCAATTAAAAAAAATTATTTTCTATAAAGTATTCGAGTTTTCTACCGAAAAATATGAATTTTCAACAAAAAATTAATTTTCAACCAAGCAGTTGAAAATGTGAATAAATCTTAAATAACAAATGTTACAGCTGACATTTCAGCCCAGTAAGATTTTTATTCCAAATCAGAAACCGTTAAATTCAACCAAAAGAGATGAATTTCCAACAAAAGGCACAAATCCTCAACTAAAACGGATAAATTTTTCCCTAAACAGTTAAATTGTTATCCAAAAAATTTACTTTCTAGAAAAAAGGACAAATTTTTAACAAAATACATACATTCTCAATTAGATAGTTACATTTGCAAATGAAATGAATTTTCTAGAAAGCGATTCAACCTCTAACCAAGGAGTTAAATATTCGATTGAAAAATAATCATTTTCAAACAAAACGAAAAATTTAAACAAAATATTAAAAGTTTTAGGCGAAGAAAAGAATCTTCAACTACTAATGTGAATTCTCAAAAAAGTATTTCAACATTCGACCAAGAAATTAAATCTTCAATCAAGAAGATTATTTTTCTACCAAAAAATTCAAATTTTTTATTAAAAATGATCAATTTCAAACCAAAAATGAAATAGTTAAATTTTCATTTAAAAAAAATCAATTTTTAACTTAAAACAGGATGAAAATTAAAAAAAAAATAGTTGAATTTTCAACTAAAAAAATGAATTTTCCACAATGTAGTTTAACTTTTGACCAACAAATAAATTCATATTCAATCGAAAAAGGTTAATTTTAAACCAAGTAGATGCATTTATAACAAACAAAAAATTCCACAGAAAGAAATGAATTCTCAAGCCAAAAAGACAAATGTTCAACAAAAAAGTTAAATTTTTAATAAAAAAAAATTTGTAGCCAAGAAAGAAAAAAATTTTAATCAGTATGTTGAATTTTGAAGCCTGAAATATGAATTTACAACAAAACAGTTTGATTTTCAATAAAAAAGGATGAATTTTTAACAAAATTGTTGGACTTTCAACAAAATATCTCATGTAAGAAATGGTTTTGAATACAACCCCACCTCCCCAATGTAAGACAGCATAGAAAAATTCTTGACCCTCCCCGCCCCCTTCCACCCAGAAGACCTTACGAAATTTATGCACATCCCCTAATATTGGAATTTGTTCTTAAATTAAAGCCCTCTCAAGAAATTGCCTTTTTTCATTTCTGGGCCAGAAATAAATAGAATCGTAAAAATGTTATTTTCCTCTCACGTTCTGTTGGAGAGAAATCGTGATTCGATACAGGTACCAGATTGAAGAGAGTTTGGCCAAGTTATATAAAACTGCAGAAGTCAATTTTCACTTAGTGTCAAATAGTTGAATGAAATTTGATTTGAAAAAGCTATGAATCAAAACGACACCCACATGAGGGATCTTTTCAAATTTCTATGTAACTTATTAAAGTCAATCTATCTGGTAAATTTATTACTTGTCTTCTTAAATTTGCCCAGGAAAATTTTGAAGTTTGCAGTTATTTACATATCCGTCACTGAAAAATAAAATTCTCAACATTGTAAAATTCCCGAACAATAAAATATCCGAAATAGAAAAGTTCAGAAATTATAAATCAATAGACAAAAAACTACTAAATTGGAAAATTTAATTGTAATAAAATTTCAGACATTTTATAATATTAACGAATTTTAAACTTCCCGAAATAGAAAACTGCGGACAGAAATTGCTGAATTACAAAATATCCAAAATTGTAAAATTCATGATATTTATTTATTAAATATACTATAATTAAATGTTTGGAACGCTAAAATTTTTGTTTTTAATGTTCAATGTATTTTGTTTCAAATCATTGTTTTAATTTAAAATAACAATGATTCCAGAAAATACTTTCCATATTTAAAACAAATGTGCATCGAGAAGTTTTTTGGTTAATTATTGTTATTTTTAATTAAAAACAATGATCAGAATAAATACAAAATATTTGATAATTCAGCAATTTTCACATTGCCAGAATTCGGTCATATTATACAATTTCGCGAATATTACTATTCGTGAATTTTCAAATTCGTTCATATTTTAAACTGTTTCAAAATTTCATTATTCGGAAATTTTCCATTTCCAGATTTTTATTATTCATCAATTTTATAATTTCGGGAATTTTCTATTTCGAATACTTTTTCAGGAATTTTTTTAGTGTTGTGGATTTTATTTTGCGGCATTTTTGGATATACACTAAAATGTTTCATATCATTTGAAATACTTTAAATTTTTTTTAAATCTATTGAAAATTTTTCGGAATCTTTTAAAATACTGTAAAATATTTCAAATCCTCGGAAATACTTTCAATTTATTGAAATCAATTGAAAAGATCTTTTAAAATCTCTTAAACTACCCTAAAATATTTGAAAGTCTTTGAAGTCCTTTAATTTATTGAAATCTATTGAAAATCCCTTGCAATCTCATAAATTAATTTAGAGTAAAATAAGTCATTTGAAATTTCTTCAATTGATTTAAATATATGGAAAATTCTTTGGAATCTGCAAAAAAAAAACCCTCAAATCTTTGAATATACACTAAAATATTGCAAATTTTTCAAAATAATTTCAAGTATTGAAATCTGTTGAAAATTCCTTGGATCCTTTAAAATAACGTAAAATATTTCAAATACTTTAAAATCCCTTCAATGCATTTGAATCTATCAAAAATTCTTAGGAATATTTTAATATATCCTGAAGTATTTGAGATCCTTCGAAATCTTTTAAAATCCTTTGAAATTTTGTTAAGCTGTTGAAGATTCTTCGGAACTTTAAAAAATATTTTACAATTTTTCTAAATCCCTTGAACTTATTGAAATCTATTGAAAATTGATTGGAATCTTTCAAAAAACCATAAAATATTTGCACTCCTTCAAAATCCCTGCAATTTACTTAAATCTAATGGAAGTTCCTAGGAATCTTCAAAATATCCTAAAGTATTTCAAATCCTTCCAATTTATTGAAATCTATTTAAAATTCCTTGGAATCTTTGAAACTACTCTTAAAAAATGCAAATCCTTTGAAATCCTTCCAATTTATTGAAAATTCCTTAATATGTTTAAAAATATCCTTACATATTTCAAATCCTTTACAATATTTTTAATTCATTGAAATATATTGAATAATCCTAGGAATCTTTTAAAATACCCTAAAATATAAAATATTTAAAGTCCTATGAGAGCCTTTAAAAGACCTAATATTATTAAAATCTTAGGCAATCTTACAAATACTCTTAAAATTCATCACAAATCCTTTTAAATATTTGGAAATTTTCTAAAATCCCTTTCATTTTTTTTAAATATCCCTACATCTTATGGATCTTATATGAAATCTTTTCACATCTTTCGAAACTTAGGAAAATTCGCTAAAACCACATGGAATTTTTGAAATGCTGCAAAATCCCACAAAATATTTAAAACTCTCTTCAAATCTTCAAAATCCTACGAAAATCTTTAATTCTTTTAAAATTCTTTGAAATTTATAGAAATATTATAAGATTTGTTGAAATTTTTTATATCTGTTGAAATCTCATCAAAATCCTTCGACATTCTTTGCAGTCCCTTGGAATCATTAAAAGTACGCTAAAACTTTTTGAATTCTATACAATATTTCAAAATCTAGGGTAAGGAGGGGCAGCGCTGACCGGTGGGGCAAATGTGACTTTGCTTATAACATCGCTATTACTTAACAATTTTAATTCTACTTTGCATTAAATAAATCTATTTTATTATAGAAATAGTGCTACTTACTAAAATCTTGAAAATTGACTTTGTAAAAGAAAAATTATGCAGAAAATAGTTTTGACAATGAAAGAATGAAAGATGCGCTCGCATAAATATAAAGTTTTCAACATTAATAGCAATACTTGCAGTATGGAAATTTGATATTTTGACAGATAAAACAATATCACATCATGTAATTATAATTAAACGTCATTCAAGTCCAAAATATATTGAATATCGTAAATAATTGAGGCCTCACCAGAGGGGCAAGTGCGACCAATATAATGGTTTACAAGTGCTTCCAAAAAAAAAAAAACGGTCAGTAGAAAAAAATGGACTCTACCGGCCGGTAGAGCAGGTTTTTTGTATTTGTACAGTAGAAATATTTTTGTTTAGTCCGTTTCGAGCATAATATCAAAGAATCAAAGGTTATATCACAGCTATGACTACTTTGATTCAAAATAAGTTATTTTTCTTGCTGGATATGTTTGAAGGTAATTTTTCCAGTACATAAAATACCACAGAAGCGAACCACCATATTTTTCCATCTTTGGATGTTTTGATTTTCATAAAAAGCTGCGGTCGCCCTTACCCTCTGATGGAGGCAAAGCCGATGAAGTACAGCTTGTTAGAAATATTTAAATTATCGAGTCATTGTTTTATAATTGTAATTATTACTTATAGAAATATGATATAAAATAATGTAGGACTCGAAATGAAAAAGATGGACCAATTACACATTTTATTAACGTGTAAAAAATCATTGACTGTCAACTGGTCGGCGCTGCCCCTTCTTACCCTATATCAATTATGGGAAATCGCTTGCGATCCCATTATATTTTTTCAAATATTTTGTTCTTTTCAAATTTTTTCAGATCTTATTGTTATTTTGTCTTACAGAATACTGTCAGTGGTTTATATCAAAAGATTGTTATTAAATACACAAGTTATGTATTATTATATTTAATATGGATAGAAAAAATGTTTTAAGTTGATCTACAATAATGGACGTCTAAAATTTTTTGTTTAGTATGGAGAAATTAGGAGAGTCAAAATGATTCTTTCGATTTTTCTGTTTCAAAGAAAATAAAGTATTTCGAAACCAAGGGAATAATCGAAATAAAGAATAATTAAGATTTTTTCTTTCTACTTTTCAACAAATAATAATTTAATTAAAATATAAGGTGTAAACTATTGAAATTCCGATAACGTACTACTTAGTGATTCTGCATGCTTTAAACAGCTCTTCAAATATTGTATACGTTTAATGTTGAAAGTTTGGTGTTATTAATGCAAAAGCTTTCCGTTGACACAGTTTTTGAGCTACATATAACGATCATGAAGGATAATTAATTTCATGTCACAGATCACTACCGGAAATTCTAGATTGATAAAGAAATAAAAAATTTATTTTCACATTATTGGGTCAATTAGTGATACAGGATCTGTTCAATAAGTAGTAGAACTGACTTTCTCTAGCACAAACAGAGCAATAGAGGGATTTAAGGGCAGGATGGGTGTTGGGGGATGTCGGGAACCAAATGCATGCTCAAACAGTCGCCTCCGAGCATTTGCGAAGTAAATATCACGCGAGAAGTAAAACCTTTTTTTGGCTTCCGTCACCGGCTCAAAATGGACTGCAAGCTCAAACAGCGCCAGTCAAAAACATCTGATCTGCTCACTGCAACCTCTTCGTACGCCTCCTCAATCATGGTGAAAGTCTCGATTGCAGACTTTTTAGGTTCAACACAAAACTTTGGTCATGTTTAGAAACTCACTTTCGACGTTGAGACTTCGAAATTGTGTGAAATATCGAATAAAAAAGTAATTAACACCATACTCGTGAGCGGTGCGTCACGGCGCCTTCTCAAGTGGTAGTGACCTTCTTTGGTCAGCCATGTACTTAAATATAATATAATGAGTCAGATATCCAAAAATGTATTGAGCACTTTCTTTAGAATTTTCATGAATAACGCCCGGAAATTTGTTCGAATCCACCCAAAAATAAATCCATTTTTTGTTGGGAAAAAATTATATTGAGAGGTGGCGCAAGCCCCATGAAGTTTAAGACGTATTTCCCATAAGAAAATAAGATGTTTTTGTAAAGATTCAGAATCCTCAATATCAGCTGAATCGAGTTGAAACTTAACATTTCTCTTCACATTTAGCCATAGAATACAAATAAAACCTTACTTTTTAAATACCACCCCCATAAGTCTGTTTTATAGGGTCCCAAAAAAACCTCATAAGTGAAAAAATAGGTTTGGCGAGTTTTTGGCGCTAATTAGGATTTTTTGCGGTTTTTTTAATTCGAATTGTTCATGAAACATCAAGCACTACTTTATACTGATGATAACATGTTTACGAAAATTGTTTAAATAATTTATAATTATTTTAGAAATTTTCTCTTCGAATGGAGATAGAAAGTCGCGGTTTTTAAAAACATTTTCCACATTTTGTCCAATTTTCAATTAGAGAGAGGTAATAGTTCATTAATGTTGAAAAAAACAATTGTTTTAACAATTAATTATTATTCTTGATAATATTATCTTTGACTAATGGCAGAAATTTACGGTTTTTTCTTAAATTTTTAACTATTTTTCTATTTTGCTTCCTTGCAGAGGAAGCTTTGTAATAATGACATTTTTGAACAATTTTTAATTCATTTACTTAAATCTTCCTCAATTTAAAAATATCTAATACAATGTTCTAAGCAATTTTCCCGATGTGCGTGTGCGTGTGTGTGTTTGTGGGTGTGTGTGTGTGTGTGTGTGGATGTCACACTTTTTTGTGAACACGGTATCTTGAAAACGGTTGCAGATAAATTGATGAAATTTAAAGGGCTTATTTTAACCCTAATATCTTGAACCTCGTCGAAAGATTTCTAAAAATATGAATTTTTTTTTTAGTACCCAATACTATTTTAAAAGTTGGATTTTAATAGTAAAACTTTTTTAAAATTGACATAATACAAAGTTGATGCAAGAATATAAGATATTCCTTGGTTCGAGACGAATCGATTGACCTATAACATTGATAAATTTTTCTAAAGAGTAAGGAAGTTTGCGTCATTCATATCTTATTAAAAAGGTGTTTTTATAGCAAAAATTTTTTCATACTCATAATTTCAAATTTATGTGAGAATAGAAAAGATGTGTTGATTCGAGACGAATCCATTGACCTATAATATTGATACATTTTATTGAAGAGTAAGAAGGCTATGGTAATGCATAATATTTGAATATACCGTTTTTCATGGTAAAACTTTTTTCTTGCACATAATTCAAAGTTGATGAAACAACATAAAAGATTCCTTGTTCCGATACGAATCGATTGACCTAGAATATTGATAAATTTTATTGCAGTGTAAGGAAGCTATGGTAATGCATAATATTGGAAAATTAATATTCAAAGTTGACGCATGAATAAGAAAGACTTTTTGATCATAAATTTTGAAACGAAATAATGCTGACAATTTTTGTAAATAAATCATAAAGCTGGGACACCCGAGATCGAATTCACAGCTAGTTTCACTTTGAGCGACTTAATAATTATTTAATTCGAACAAGCTCAATTGTTTGAACAAAGTATTAATGTTAATAACTATCTTTATCTATATTAATGCCAGATAATTGCGGTTTTTCCTAAATTCGGAACTTTTTGCCCACTTTTCAGTTAGTAAGTTAATGCAAGTTATTGAAAATAGCTGTTCAAACAATTTATTATTGTTTATGACTATTTCCTCTCAGACAAGTGCTAGAAAGTTGCAGTTTCTTCTGAAATGTTTAACTTTGTTTTGCCTTTTTAGTTATGAACAAATGATAAATAATCATTACAGAGAAATATGTTTTAAAAAATAGCTTTTTTGTTTGAATTAATTTTTTTAAACAATGGGAAAAGAGCAAAAATAATTCACCTAAAAAAGCTCGTAAAAAAGTAAAACACTATTAAAAAAATTAGTTTTCTTGAGGTTCACTTATTCTTTGTTCATAACTAAAAAGTCAAAGCAAAACTAAAGATTGAAAAAAGCTGTCTAGCATTAGTCTAAGTGAATATAGTTATAAACAATGATTAGTTGTTTAAATAAGCATGTTTGGTAACTTGTATTAATTATTACCTCACTAAGTGAAAAGTGAACAAAAAGTTGAAGAGTTCTGAAAAACCCGCAACATTTTAGCACATATCTAAGAGAATATAAATAAATAAATGGACAATTATAAATTGTTTGAACAACTACGTTCCTCAACTTACATTATTTATTACTTTACGAAGTAAAAAGTGGGTAAAAAGTTAAACATTTCACAAGAAACCGCAAATAGTTGTAAATTTCAGAAAAAATCACAACTTTCTAGCAATATTTAAATTGAAAATTATTAATAATAATAATAAATTGTTTAAAGAAATAATTTTATCAACTTCATTCAATTATTTAGCACGCTGTAATTTAAAATTGGAGAAAAAGTGAATTTTTTTTTATTGCAATTTTCTAGCATCATTCTAAGAGAAAATTGCTGAAAACAATAATGAATTGTTTAAACAATGTATTGAAACATCTAATTGTCAGTCTGATTGTGAAGAGATCTGTTGAGTTTCAACTCAATTCAGCTGATATTGAGGATTCTAAATAAAATTTACAAAAACGTCTTTTTTTCTTATGGGAAATACATGCTAAACTTCTATTTCTATTTTTGTATAAATTGAGGAAATTTTGGAAAGTTTCAAAATATGGAAAGTCTATGGTAAATATATAAATGATAAAAAATTTTTACAAAAAGTCAGAACATTTTGAAATATGAGAGTTTTAAAGAAATTCGAGAAATATTTAAAATGTGAGAATTTAAAAAAGTTTAGAACATTTTAGAAATTTTGGAAATTCTGATGATTTCAAAATTTTATCAACTTTGTAAAAATTTTAAAGATCTTGTAGATTTTGAACATTTCATATATTTTAGGCATTGGCTTGCGCCACCTCTAAATATATTATCCATGAAAATTCGAGAAAAAAATTGTTGGACCACCCTAGGAGCACGCATTTTGTGTTAATCGACCCCCTTACTGCAAAAACTGTGGTATCGGAAATTACCAAAAATTTCATAAAAATTTGGATTATCTAAATTTCCGTATATTTTCAAAATTTCCAAAATTTCTAAGATGTTCAAAATTTCTAAAATTCGTCAAATGTTCAAAATTTTTTAATTGATTAAAATTTATAATATTTCTGAATTTTATCAAATTTCTAAAATTATTCGTAATTCTAAAATTATCATAATTTCTAAAATGTTTAAAAATTGGTAAATTATCAAAAATTCTAAAGTTTCTAAAATATTTAAAATGCTTGAAAATTTTTTAATTTTTAAAACAATTCAAATTTCTAAAATTGTCAAAATTTCCAAAATGTTCACAATTTTTTAAATTATCAAAAATTCAAAAATTTCTGAAAAGTTCCAAATAAAATTGTCAAAATTTCTAAAATTATAGAAACGTCTCATAATTTCAAAATTTATAAAATCACCAAAATTTGGGAAATTTCTAAGATTTACAAAATGTCTAAAATATATAAAATGTTAAAAATTCAGAAGATTTTAAATTTTTTTACAAAATTTATAAAATTTTTAAATCATCAGAATTTCCAAAATTTCTAAAATGTTCTAAGCTTTTTTAAATT
Source organism: Andricus grossulariae (assembly GCA_011634705.1). Classification (NCBI taxonomy): domain Eukaryota; kingdom Metazoa; phylum Arthropoda; class Insecta; order Hymenoptera; family Cynipidae; genus Andricus; species Andricus grossulariae. The sequence goes on from JAABKJ010004362.1 coordinate 21,669, forward strand.
CTCACATATTAAAAATTTCTCAAATTTCTTTAAAACTCTCACATTTTAAAAAGTTCTGAATTTTTGTAAAATTTGGTTATTATTTATATTCACCACAGATTTTCCATATTTTGAAACTTTCCAAAATTTCCTCAATTCATACAAAAATAGAAATAACGCTTCTCCTTGGTTCATAACATACTTTGTTTCGAAAACAATATGACACACAGAGTAGTAGACTGATGAGTTGATGATCTATTAGCAATTTTGGAAATTTTTAGAAAATTTGAACATTTTATCAAATTTATAAATGTTGTTAATTTTTGCAATTTGGAGCATTTTAGAAATTTTGAACATTTTATAAAATTTAGAAATTTGAAGGGGGGGGGGGCTGATTATCGCAGAATGCGTGCTCACAGATTTATAATGTTCCGTCATTTGCGTATAAAGTCACTTTTTACTCCTGAAAAGTAGAACTTTAGCACCGCCTCATAGAAACGAAAAAGGGCTGAAATCATGCATGTATTCTAAATATTTTATTTTCCAAAAAATGTTCTTCTCAGGATGTCTGACTCGCTATATTATATTGAAGGACACGGCTGACCAAAGTAGGTTACTACCACTTGAGATGGCGCCGCTCGCGAGTATGGTGCTAATTAGTGATGCATATCGAGCCGAGAAATTCTAGTTATCTTTCGAAATCGTTTGAAATTTCACACATTTTTCGAGCCGAGATTTTTTAACCTTTTTTTGTTTTTGTTCGTATCGTATCGTCTGAAAACCCGATCAATGTGCTCGTTAAACCTCAGTTTTCAAAATATCAATAGAAAATGTGAGCACAGCAAAACGCAAAAAATTCGCGGAAGTAAACAAGGAATCAGATGTCGAACTGATATAGGAAGGTTTGAAAAAGAAAATATTTTTGATGAAAAATAAATGATATAAAACTATTATATGCCATTTGCTTTGAAGTTTTTCAGCCTATATTTTTTTAATTATTAAAAAAACTGTTGTTGATAGTATTTTAAAATATTTATCACATTATGTATTATATAGTAGAATTTTTGGTTATTCTAATATCCCTCATTTATTAACATTTAATTTAGATATTCTTAATAATGCTACCTATATTATGTATAAAAAAATTAGAACATTATGTATAAATGTTGTAATACAATATAATAAAAAAGCAATATATTGAACTATAAACTAGCCACAAAACTTCAACTATTAGGTTACAAATGTCTATTTTGATCGTAAATTCTTATTCAGCGACCAAAAGAAAACCCCCGAGTATCGGCTTGCATAAACATCTGCAATTTTATTGAATTCAACAAAAATTGTGCGGCATATTCAATCCACTATTTTGATTTTTTTTTTAATTTTCACCCTAAATTAATATTCAGCAACACAAAAAACTTCTTATATTGACTTTCATGAAAATCTTGCTGACTTCAGTAGGTTTTCAAACTGGAATTAGCTTAAAAAGTTTGAGTTCCCAAGTCAGCATAAAAAGTTTTCTCTGAAATCTTTTGATTTTTTTGAATGAGTTAATTTAATTTTGAATTCAAGAAGGTTTTTAATAATTTATATATAACATATTTATGCATAATTTTAGAAACTGTTTGCTCGGTTTGATTGACTTAGAGAGATGATCGTCTCACGAGATTATTCGAGCCGATATGACGTTTTGAAAAGACGATCACTTTTCTCCTACTCGTTGGATTCTCGGATCGATCGCTCGATATGCATCACTAGTGCTAATGGCTTTTTCATTCGATAAGTCAAGCCATTTTGAAGTCCAAACGTCAAAAATCAGTTTCCAAACGCAACTAAATTACATCCAAACGACTGGTAAAAGAATTTTTGAAAAAATAAAAATTTGTTGTGCAGCGTGAAGTTAGCACTACAATTTTAAAAACTCAATAGCTTTTTGAGTTTTTTCCTCCAAAGGACAAAATTTTGTTCCCAAACATGACCAAATGATGACTAAGCGATTTCATCAAACGAAAATTGGATATTTAATGGTTATTGTGCTAACTTCATGGACGTCAAAATGGATCGCACGCTCGAGCAGCGCTGCACGGTCAAGTTTTGTATTAAACTTAGTTCACCAATAGTTCTCTTAAGATGAATATAATATGAATAATATCATTGTTTGGATATGACAATTATTTTTTTTCTAATTAAATACAAAAGTTTCAAATCAATGTCTGTGACAAACTTCAATGTCGTATATTATCATTTTTTTGTTTAAAATTTTGTTTTAACTCCATATATATTCAAAAATTGGTTAATGACTGGATTTTTGGATTGTCTATATTTTAACTGTTAGAAAATAAAAACCCAGGAAAATGAACGATTTCGCGCATTTACTGCTAATTTTTATAATAATATCTTCGCAGGAAAAAACGTATCTTATTTTATAAAAAAAAATTCATGTTCTAAAATAATCCCGAGTCGAAGTTTTTAGTTTCGTTTGAATTTCTATTTTCGAGACTGAGCCGAAAATGAAACGAAATCGAAAAAAAATGAAACGAAAGTTCTGTCAAGCCTGGCAATGTAGATTTCACTCTGGCCTCACTCTCGAAACTTGCGAGGATTTCCCAATTCGCAATTTTCGAAGGCGAGGCGAGAGCTTTCATTGTCTTCACTTTCTGTTCACTCTCCATTCACTCTCTTCTCAATTTCTACCCGATCGCTGTCAACTCACGTTTTTAACATTTTTATTAACAAGGATGATTAGTAAAAAAAAAGTTATTATAAAAAATTGGCTTTATTAATTAACATTCTTCTGAGTTAAAAAATGTTCGAGTACAAAATAC
>JAABKJ010004363.1:0-24471 GCA_011634705.1 Andricus grossulariae
TTGTGGGTGGCACTGCGTGATACTGGTGACGTAACCGCATAGTTCGTTGCGTTGGGGAGTTAGCCCAATGCAACGTGACTGACTGCAAGAGCCGTATCTCTTGGGCGATGTGGTCGCCACATCGCTACGCCTCTTTTATTGTTATTATAACCTTCATTATCTGTATTGTGTCGTTCTAATGTTACATCGACGTTCTGTAGAAAATTATTTCATTGAATTCTTCAAATTTAATAATAAAATAACAATTTGATAACTATCCCTGTTGGAAGTAAAAGGATGGAAACTTTATGCGTTTGAATTCATCAGCTTTCCGCAGATATGCTTTTGAATCCTTTTTCTATACTTTTATATCCGTTTGTATTTTTAGGGTATCCGTCTAGCCTTGTAATTCATTATCCTGTCCAACAAAATAATCAGTTCCAATCCCTGTCTATCCTTTCTCATATTCTTCCATTCGTTCCTTCACTTTTCTGTTTCAATCCTTCATTCTCTATCCATTGTTGAATCCTTATCGATCCGCGAGCTACTCAGACATTAATCATAATCTAACCCGGATAGAAATTGTATCCACCCTAATCATTCTCTATCCTTTTCAATTCTCTCTCTAGAAAATATGTTGGCTATCTGTTTGAATCCATCTTTTCAATCGGCCTTCATATCCTTATCTATCCATTTTTACGTTTTTCCATTCGACACTATACATATGCGTCGCAATCTTTCATTCTCTATCCATCGATGAATCCTTATCTATTTGCGAGCAACTTAGACATTTCCCATAATCTAACTCGGATGGAAATTGTATCCGCCGAATCACTTTCTATCCTTCTCAATCGTAAAATCTAATAAAGCTCTTAAAACGATTGCAATTTTTCCTAACAAATTTTTTAAAATCCTAAAAAATAAAAAAAGTACCTTAAAATCTTCCAGATTCTTTTCCAACTATTTGAAAACTTTTCAAATGTTTTGAAATCGTTTTAGATATTCTCATCAAATGAATTTTTGAAAGTAAAAAATCATTAACAATTTTTCTAGGAACCTTGGAAATTTTTTGTTTTTTTCTTGAAACCTTTCATAATTATTGAAAAAAAAACTTCAATATTTTCATGCAAAATCTTCAAAATCTACAGTTTGCTTAAATTTTTTTGAAGGATTTAAAATTTTCAATTATTTGGAAAGTCTTTTCAAACCTTCTAAATATCTTTTCAAATGATTCAAATTCTTCCTAAAATTAAAAAACTCCTGTAAAATAAAAAAATTTCCTTGAAATCTTCCAGATTCTTTTTTGACAATTTTGGACATCTTCTGATTTTTTCAAAAATATTCTGTTAAAATGATGTTTTTAAAATAAAAAAATAATCTCAAGTTCTCTCACGAACCGAGGAAAAAAATCTGTAGGCCTTTTTTGATAACGTGGGAAATCTTTTTGAATATTCTGTTAAATTTTGTTTTTCGGAATTCAAATTTTCCTATTATCCTCAAGAAAAAAATTTCGTTCTCTTAACTTTTAAAATAATTTTAAATCTTTTGAATTTTTTGTTCGAAATGTTTCAGTCCTAATTTTGTTATAACTTTTTTGAAATATATTTTTATGTTTTAAATTATTTGGATTTCGGGTTCGGTGTGCATACGTGAGAGACGTGTGAGAAGTGCTAGGTAAAGTTGGTGGTATAAGAAGTGAAAAGCAAAACGGAAGTGGAAAAGGAGGTAATAAAAAAGTTAAGAGAAGTGACGTGGTCTGGTGTTACTGAAGGTACAAAAAAGAAAAAAAAGATAGTAAAGGAAAAAAGTGGAGGTCAAAAATAGCACGTGTCGGAATTGAGGTTATGTTAATTTACCGAACCGGTAGATCGAGTAGGTAGAGACGCCTGGTGAAGAAAGGGAAGGAAGTTGGGCGCTTGACTCAAGTTATGAAGGTCAGATGGCTGGAATGCAAAGAAACGGGGTTGCTGGAGTCAGTTATAGAAGTGAACTGTGGCAGTAAGTTTGGAAAGAAAAGTTGGAAGGGAAAGTGAATAAAGATGAGTGGATACGGTAAGAGCGTGGAAGAAGTGTCTGGTGGAGGAAGTGTAAGAGAGGAGATACGTTAGGAACTGGGCAACTTCAAAAGAGAGATGAAGTTTGAGTGGGAAACAGAACGAGCGAGGGCAGTTGCAGAGAGAAGGAAAAAAAGAGAAGAGTTCGAGGCCATGCTGGGTAAAATGAATCAGGAAATTTCAAGATTAAACTTGGGTCCAGGCACAGAAGCAGAGAAGGACCAGGCGCAGGAAAGGTAACAGAGAAGGATGAAGGGTTGCGGCGTGGGATGCCAGGCGGGCGAGGAGGAAGAAACGTGGAGAGAGCAACCATGAAAACTGAGCGAGGCGGAGTGGAAAACGGAGAACGAAGAACGTGACAAAACCGATATGATGTTTGGTACAATCAAAACAGCAATCAACAACAAATTTTTCAAAATAACTACCCACATCAAGACAACACTCAAAACTCAATTAATGATTTGAGATACCCTCTGAAGACTTATCAACAAAATCGCCAAAAACGTCACCGGACAGAATCCCAACCAAATTATCAACCAGATTTTCAATCAAGATTCCAAGCAAATTATCAACCAAATTTTCTACCAAATTTTCAAAAGGATTGTCAATCTAATTTTAGCCTAACTTCCAACAAAGTGAACAAATTCTTGAAACAAACAACCAATTGCACTACAAACCAAATTATAACCCAAATTATCCGATTAGCAATGAGAACAACTACTACCACAAGTTTAATGACTCTCATGCATGTAGTTTCTCTCTACAAAATCCTCTCGATCATCGCGTATATAAGGAACACAAATCCTCTACAGATTCACAAAATTTAAACACACAAGTGACTCGTCAGTTGAGCGCGCAGGCGAGCGGCGAAACAATGTTAAGAAGTGCCAAGGCGAAAATCAACATAGAAAACGAGCAGTAATACATATAAGTACTCAGGCTGAAGCTCCCACAATATTATTAGAGAGCGAACAATTTTTCTCGGAAAATTAAGAATTTATTGTCGATATGGGAGCTGAAATAAACATCATGAAACGACAAGAATTACAGGAAGGGATTTGTATTGACGAACTAGTCCGATTCGAAATAAATGGCGTAACTCCAGGTGTGGTTTTTTCAGAAGGTAAGATAATTATCAAATGCAACGACATTGATATTAAATTTCAAGTTGTTCCCAATTCATTTTCTATCAAAGAAATGGGGATTTTAGGTAATCCCTTTTTCTAGCAACAGTGATCTAAAATTTGCTACGAGTCCCAATGTTTGATATTGCGTAATCAAACTTTTCCATTTCATAGCGAAGAGTATTTTACATTGCCACCACGTTCAAAGAAAATACTCTTCGTGAGAGTCGAAGACAACTCACTCACGGAAGGATTTCTTCGTAAGTTAGATGCAGGGCCAGGAATTCTTCTTGACAATGCTCTGGTATCAATTAGGAATGGTGTTGCACATATACCTGGGTTTAATGTTACCAGCGAAACTATCAAATTAATAACACCTCTTGCAAAAATTGAACCAACAGACTTGTCAGATGCAATACTCTTTGACGAAAGAACATTAGACAAGGATTACGTCTCCCAAGAAAAAAGATATTTCAGCTAAGAAACAAGCCTTCTTCCGAGGCACGAAAAATAATGCAAATTCTAGAAGCGCTTTTTCCTATAGAACATTTAGATAAAGGCGAAAAATCGCATGTTTCAACATTAAACAAAACATATACCCACTCCTATTATCTGGCTGGTGACAATTTATTGTACACAGACGTAGTCCATCATAGCATTTCGACGTCGGGCGATAAATCTGTACACAAACAACCATATAGGCAACCCCATAGCCTCAAGGAGGAACTTGGCAAGCATATTTAACAATTGCACGACGATGAAATTATTTGGTCATCCTCTTCCCCGTACAGCTCACCAATTCTTCTAATTCTGAAGGAACCAGATCCAAGGGTTAACAAGCGTTGGAGATTGGTAGTAGACTTTAGTGCCCTAAATAAAAAAACAGCAGGCGATGCGTACCCACTGCCAAATATACTTTACATACCTGACCAGTTGGGGGAAGCAAATTATTTTTCACTACTCGACCTGGCTATAGGATTTCATCAAATTCCAATGGATCCCTCAGTCAGGCATAAACCAGCTTTTTCGACACATTTTGGTCATTTTGAATACAATCGCATGCCATTTGGCTTAAATGGAGGCCCTGCTACTTTTCAACGCTCAATGAATGTTGTTTTGGGTGGTCTTCAAGGTATGGAAATGTTCATATACATGGACGACATTATAATCTATGCTAAAAGCTTGGAAGAGCATGACAAGAAATTTCATCCTCTTATGAGTCGTCTGCAAAGCGCAGACTTGAAATTGCAACCAGAAAAATATTTTTTCCTAAAAAGAGAGATACCATATTTGGGACACATTATCATTAACCAACAAATTCGTCCAAATCCCGATGAAATTAACGCAGTAAAAAACTTTCCAGTCACAAAGACGATTAAAAACGTACGCCAATTTTTGGGACTGGCAGGTTATTATCGCAGATTTATACAAAACTTTTCATAAATTACGAAATCACTCTCAGATTTAACAAAACCAAGTGTTCGGTTCGAATGGACAGAGCAATGCAAACAAAGTTTTGATTCTCTTAAACAAAAACTTTGCGAAGAGCCCATTCTTCAATTACCAGACTTCGAAAAATCATTTATATTGAGTGCTAAAGCGTCAAACTTTGCCATAGGCGCCATGCTTAGCCAAGGCGAAAAAGGTAAAGGTCTACCAATTTCTTTCGCATCTCGACTTTTAGAACCTCGAGAAACACGATACTCGACTATTGAAAGGAAATGTACGGCAATAGCCTGGGGAGTTGAGCATTATCGTGCCAGTTAATCAGTCACAAAAGTCACAAAAGGAGTCTCCGAAATATTAACAATAACATCACGAGAAATAAACCAAGAGTCAAAAAAGCGTAACAAAGTGTCAAACTCTGATTCAAAACAATATCAGGCAAAAAAGAAGAGTAAGGAATTCCCCCAGCCGAGTACAAGACTTCTTTTGGAAGACGAGTCGAGTGAAAATCCAAGGCAAAAAAAATTAATTGACCAGGAACAAATCAAATTACCAGCGAAAGGAAAGAAGGGTAGACCAAGAAAGTTTCAAAACCAAGAAAAGACAGGAATACGAATCAAACGGAGAACAGGACGTCCTTGAAAGAATTCAGTACAATCAGAATCCAAAGAAATAAGCCGTAAAGGGAAGGCCCCAAGTAAAAATATCGCCAGGGAAACATTGGTTTCAGAAGAATTTTCTATGGAATGGGAAAATATTCCAGAAACAGAAATCACCCCAATTTCATCAGCGGACGAAGAAGAGGAAGATAATCCTCTAGCAACTACTCGAAGAATAGATTTATTCGGTGACATCCCAAACAACAACCGTAAGGTACAAATCGAAGTCTTGGAAGAAAAAGAGAAAGAAAAAGAGGAAGAAGAAGAAGAAAACCAGGGATAGGAAAAGAAGAAGTAGAAATACAGAAGGAACTACACAGAGCTAGAAACAAGAAAGAAAAACCATTGCACATTCTTGAAGATGCGGTGGAAGAACATCGTGATCTTCAACCAGGGAAGTCAACAAATTTAGACCAAGCAATACAGAGCGATGTGGAATCACTCATAACAACGGCTGACTAATCGGAAAAGCGACGCGAAGAAATATTATATAAGGACTTCGTCGAGAAATGAACCAAAGAATCAAGCATAGAATTAAATAAAAAACAAACGTAAGCGACAGAAGACGAGAAGTTAGTCCTAAGTAAAAACAATGAAAGAATACCCATCGAAAAACAACAGCAGACAGAACTCAGAGATGAAGCTAACGAAGCTCTGAAAAATCTGTAACAAAAGTCCGAAAGTCTCAAAGCAGTAGAACCTTCAGTTCAGAAAACAAAAGCAGAGGCACACCCAACAGAAGAACGACCGCCACCAGCTCCAGATTACTACAAAAAAAATCAGTCGACTGGTAAAAAGATAACGAAAAATGGCAACAAGAAAAGGTTAAGAAAATCCAAGCGTTGTAAGGACAAGTCATTAGCAAAAATAATTATATCCAAAGAACACCATTTTACTAAAACAGATAACATTATATTTTTCTTTACTGAAAATAATGATACAAATACAAATATAGTCCGTACCTTAATAGAAAGACGTATGTTATCTGAGGAAACTTTGAAACAAACAAAAAGCATTTGTGGGGAAACTGCGTATTTCAAAATCGAAAAAACATGTATATTCGCTCTAGCGATTCAAACATCTGCGAAAGATATCCCGGATCCGAATGTAATACAAGCATGTATTAAACAATTAAAACAACTGATAACAAAATTCAACCTCAAATCATTTAGAATGTCTCGTGATCAGGATCTACAAAATATAACGCAATGGGAATCTATTTAAAGAATATTTCCCAAAATGTTTAAAAACACTCAAATATCAATCACCTTATGTGACGAGATTCTTTATACACCTCCGGTGAACAAAAGACGCGATAATATCAAAGAGTATCACGCGTCGACAGCATCAGGATATAAAGGGATCATCAAAACCTACCATCGCCTATTACAAGATTTCTATTGGTCTAACATGCTGTCAGATGTACGCGAAGTCATTAAACGATGCCCGCAATGCCAAAAAAGCAAATCCATAAGATTCGGAAGAATCGGAACCATTCGACAAAGTAACAATGTATATATATGGACATCTTCCAACTTCAAGTACGGGAAATAAATTCATTCTCACCCTACAGGATAATTTTTCACGGTACTGCATAGCGTCGGCACTCACAGACACATCAGTTGAACGAATCGCTAACTTTTCAAATTATAAGATTGTGATATAAGATTCAAACAACTACAACACCCGTAATGGCTTAAACTTGAGACAACTAACTCGTGGATGTATTCGCTACCTCATGAAGAAGTAATGCATTTAATTTGTAAAAAAAAAACCACTTCTTGCATATTGAACAACACAGGTATAATATCGATTAAACCAAGCTGCGTGGCGAATACAGAAACTATAACATTGACAACAACACAAACAATAATTTCGAAATGCAATATCACCTTTCAAGTTTAAATATTAAAAACTATGAACGCTTTGAATCTATCTAATTTATACAACAAGGTAGAATAAGATACAAATTTCGTAGAAGTATTTTAAGAGTTACAAAACCAAACAGGATTTATAGGTAATAGGCGAAAGCTTAACACTGACCTGGCAAATGAAGGTATACAATTTCGTAGATTAGCAGAAAATGCTAGAGAAATAGAAAAAAATAGAGATACAGTAGGAAAAATAAGTCAAATTGAAACAGGCGTAACATATACTGGGGGATAAACAATATTCGGTACCTTGTTTTAGTTTTTAGAGCGGCGATGCGCTCTTGGTAGGATGTTTTCTTCTTGTTGTTCCAGGAAAAGCATACGATTCTGTGAAAAGAAAACGAAATAAAGAGATCCAAACAGAGCGAAAATCAGCTGAATACGTGGAACCAAGAGAACCATCTCCAAAAACTATGGAATGCGCTAAAAGCACACAATCTATAAATTTTAATGGATGGAATCAAAGCCCTTTACCAATAAATCGTGTTATAACTTGGACCGAAAATGAGCAAGTAGAAACCAGACCAACTACCAGGGAAGACGAAGTCACTCAACCACCCATCGAAACATTGTCGGCAAGCAGACCATACTATAGACCTTCAAATTAATTATAATCTTTTGCAAAAATCAAACTAGGAATAGACTGTGTCACATGAAGTAGCTTTGTAAGACACATGTTTATTAATTCAAAATTCTCTTTTTCTCTCTCTGTGTTCAAGACCACATCATCATTAATCAAAACAGCACAGGAGCGCTGTCCAGCTTCATCGGGAGGAGGGAAGCGTCAACGAAAATCTTGTACCATCAATGCAGGAGCGTTGACTTTTTCCACCCCGGGGAGATGTCACGTAATGTGACTTTGAATCATTATATTTTCCTGAAACCGCTCACAACGAGCGTAAGAACGGATGCTGCTGTCAGCAAAATTGTAAGACTAGGATTACCACCTTGGGTCGTCGCACGGGCAAGGGATGCGCAGCGATTGTCACCGCAAAGTAATATCTTTAACGCGTGCATCGGTGAGATAGGCCCCTCTTCTCATCAGTCTGAATGAAAACGTCATGAAGAAAGAACACTCGGAGAGAGAAAGAACAAATGAGAAAACTGTTATAGAATAAATGCCAAGTACTCATGGAAATTGAAGGCCTTTCATTTATATTATATGGCCTGAACATGACAGTAGCCTTAAATTTTTTTTAAAAAGCTTCTACATTTTCAAGTCGAAATATTGAAAAATCTACACTTTTTTCAAAATTTTTTCATATTTAAACTATTTTTGATTTTTTTCAAGACTCCTAAATATCTGTTAAAATAATTTGAATTTTTCCTAAATCAGACAAACAAATTTAATCACCTGAAAATCTTGAAGGTCCTTTTTTTTTTGAGAATTTTGGAAATCTTTGAATATTTTCTTCAAATTAATTTTTTATAATAAAAAATAATTTCAAGTTTTCTTTGAACCTTAAGAATTTTTAAAAAATTTTCTTGTAATCTTTAAAAAATCTTAAAAAGCGTCATATTTTTTTGTTCAAATTTTTTAAAAAACTACAGTTTGTTAAATTGGCTTCCGTTTCCAGTACCATTGAGCCCACTTCTGTTTAGTATTCTTCTAGCAGATTCAGAGCAGAAGTTGGAGAGGAAAGGGAAGGGGCGACAACGTTAGGAACAGGAAAGTGTACTCACTAGCATATGCAGATGATGTAGTTCTAGTTGCGGATGATGAAAGAGGTATGAATCTGATGATGAGAGTGTTCGGAGACTCAGTGAGAGAAAAGGGTTTAACAGTGAATGTGAACAAGACTATCGCTACGGCACTGTTCGTGATCAGTGACGTGGATTAACAGGCTCTGGTATTTTTGCCTAACAGTTTTTATATACTTGTGAATTTGCTATAAATTTTGTATTCCAAATAAACTAGAAGCAGTTGTGTTTTGCATTTTCTAAGTGGTTTGAACGGTTTCCGTCAGAAAAGCTGAATCTTTAAACTTTTTGTCCTCGTGAGTTTCGAACTGACCTCTCCTACTATCATGGTGGCTTGTGGCATCTGCAGTGGTGCGATCACGAGAGGGGCCTCTGGACTGTTATCGCGCGGAAAATGTAGCATTTCAGTACACAATGGATGCGTGAAGGAAGGGGACAAAGTTAAAAAAGGCATGAAAAAGTGGTTTTGTAGTGTGTGCTCAATTCTAGAGTCGAATGAAATCCCTCGATGAGAAAGAAAAATTTCATCTTCATAAGAGACAACGGAGACTGCTACCGATGACGTCAATAGGTCGGGGTCGCCCGCAGCAACTCTGGAGCCCGGGGTCAATGAGAACATAATAAAATCAGTAACACAAGTTCAAGAGGCGTCACTTGAGCATATGACAGCTTTATTTGAAAAATTTCAGTTTAAATTAGATTCCTCAATAATTAGCATGGAGGATAATATTATTCAGAACTCGCGACGCATAACTATAGTTGAAACGACTGTTGCAACTAATGTTACTGAAATTTAAAAGGTTCAGGAAGTCAAAAAGAAACTTTCAGTTATTGAAATTAAATTAACTTCCCAGGTGGCGTTCTTGGAGCGGGTGTGCAATTTTTTGGAGCAGGCTTCTCTAGCCAATGTAATAGAAATTCATGGTTTGCCTTTTAAACAGGGAGAGAACCTTGCAGCTGTCATCAATCAAATTGTAACCGCTTTGGAGATGACTTACTCCAAATAGGGTCTTATTTCTATTTTTAGAACACGACCCTATGGAAACAATGCTTCAGGTCAGTCCCGACCTCCAATTATAATTGCGAAATGTAGTCAGTCTAGAGTGGCGGGGGGGGGGGCATCCTTTACATTAGAGGTGCTTTAACAAAATACAATGGTCTGATATATAATGATGCATTGAACTTGAAAAGAACTAAGGAGATCAAGTTTCTATGGATTTCTGGTGGTAATATCTTCTGCTGTAAGGAGGAAGGATCGCAGAGAATTATGCTTACTCATCTTGACGATCTCAATGGATTTCGCTAGCAATCACTCTATGGACGTAGAATCATCTTTAAAAACAATATCGTCATTCTAAGTAAATATATTGTTTTAAAGAACTTTATTTTAGTTTCTTATTACTGCTTTTTGGATTCTACTTTTCTCTATGTATCCCTACTTGCAAATATTCTGTTTGACATATTTTGGCTAGTAGTAAATCTAGTCCCTACATGGAGGTATTTACTACAATTTATTATTAGGTCATGCAGAAAGAAATGTTTCACACTTTGTAAAGGGGTATATTCCGCTGTTGAGCATATCTTTTACTTAATTTCATTTTTGCGAATTTACGCTATGGCTTCTCACGCCACATTTACTGAAGAAATTCGGTTTATATATGTCCCCTCTCGGGTAGTCTGGCTTGTTTTGGTTATATACATCAAAGTCTTAGGGTTTCAGTAGTAAGAGCGAGTCCACAGGCTAATTATCCTGTCGCTGACTTTCTCTTTGTTAAGGTGTATTTGTGGAGGGAATTGTTCTCTAATTGGGGTTATCTATGAACCTCCTAACGCTAGCTATAGTGAGAAACTTGAATCAGAAATATTTACACTTACTTCAAATTACAATAGTATAATACTTACTGGAGATTTGAACACTAATTTAAATTCAACTACTAATCTAACTGAACATTTGAAATCTGTTATTTACTCCGTGTGACTTTCTACAGTGCCACATGATTCCACTCATTATTCTAATTTTACTAGTACACGCATACACTTAATTATTGTAGATGACCTCGATAAAGTACTATTCTATTCACAGCATGCAATTCCGTTCTTATCTAATCATGATCTTATCAACATTGAGTACCAAATGTCTAGTAATTTCCCACCTAAACCTACTTCTACACTGACTCGAAATCTTACACTAATCAAAGAACAAGAGTTTCAGGATTATTTAATGTCATATGATTGGGCGAACTTATCCTCAGTTCGTGACGTGAATACATAGGTAAATGGTCTAATTACCATTTTGACTGATGCATTTAATGAATTTGCGCCTTTATATGTGCCACGTTCTCGAAGGGAAACGGCCATATGGATAACGGCAGAAATAAGAGAAATAATGAGAAAAAGGGACACGAAACGTAGATTAGAAAAAAGAACGAGGAATAGTAGTATACAAGCGGAATTTCGTACACTTCGGAATCTTGTACAGACAAAAATTAGGGACTGTCACAACCAATTTAACTTTAACGCAATCAGAAATAAAAACAAAAATGAAAACATTTTTCATCTTCTCAGGCGCCTGCATTTGATTCAACCCAAACAGGAATCTCCTGATCAGAATGGCATAACTCCTGAGACTTTCCTCAAAGAAGTAACAGAAGTTAATCCTAATGCAATAAGTATAGATGGAATCTCAATAAAAATTATCCGGTTAGCTCTCCCAGTTGGCTTTCCAATATTATTGGAGATTTATAATGCATCTTTACAATGTGGTATTTTTCCAGATATATGGAAAAAGGCACTAATTCAACCAATACGTAAAATTACCAGTCGTACTTCCACTAAAGACTTCCGGCCAATTTCTATCCTTAATGCGTTATCAAAGCCAGTTGAACGAATTGTGCACAAACAACTAACACATTTTCTAGATACCAATAATTTATTAGAACCCATGCAATCGGGCTTCAGAGCCAAACACAGTACACTCACAGCGTCCCTTAAAATCTTTACTGATATTAAGCTGGCGATCGATAAAAAGGAGATTACGGTTGTGGTACTTTTCGATTTTTCTAAGACTTTCGACACAGTGAACAAAGTTTACTTTTACAAAAACTCAAATCATTTAAAATGTTCTTTCTTCTCCCTTCGACCCGCTTCGGAGCTGGTCGGAGTGCTCTGGCGTGCACCAGTGCAGGATGACCGAATACGCTATAAGTAATCCTTCACAAAGTGTAAAGACTAGTAATGCTGATATGTCTGCATGGGTGGAAGTTAAGAGTGGGGTTCCGCAGGGATTCACACTTGCACTTAGGCTTTTTTACTTGTATACCTCTGATCTTGGAAGTGATCTAAAATTTTGCAAGTATCTTAAATACGCTGATGACTTCAAATTGTACCTTCCCAGAACTGCTGCAGAATTGAATAGACTTCTCAGTCAGATACAAGAGGACATAGATCGGGTCGTGCTTTGGGCTGAGAACAATGGCCTTGCTCAAATCCAGATAAAACTAACGCTATCATTATTGGGCCTTCGGCTTCTCCCTCTGTGAATGCACTTGCTGCCCTCCCTCCATTGAGGGTTGGTAATGTTAATATTGTTTTTCAAGACTCGATCAAGGATTTAGGATACTTGCTGAACCGTACTCTGGCTTGGAAAGAGCATTAATGGCTATTTCTCGGAACACCTACAGAATTCTACAGCAATTGAATAAAAATAAAGACTCCTTACGTACCTCAACTAGGATTCTCCTGGTTAAGATTTTGATTCTCTCTTTCTTTGATCACGGATGTATTGCTTACGATGATATAACGGATGAACTGAATGGGAAGCTAGAATGGGCACTAAATGCATGTATCCGTTTTATATACAATTTACCAAAAAGTGAACACATTACTCTTTATCGGGAGAGAGCAGGATTCTTGCCTGTGGCTAAAATAATATAATTCTTTATGGGCAATTTACTCTTTTCAATATCTAGAAATAAAGCTCCTCAGTATTCAAGTGAATATTTTACTTTTGTTGATGAAAATCATCCTAATCATGCCAGACTCCATGAGAGGAACTTAGCTTTAAAAATACCAAGGCATAGAACATGTAAACTCCAAAGATCTTTTATGGTCAGAGAGGCACGTTTATGGAATAGAATACCACTAACTACCAGAGAAGCGCTTTCTCATTATCATTTTAAAAGCGATTTCTTAAAGTATTTATTTAATGATTCAAATAATTTACTCGAAATTACCCATTGGTAATAGTATTTAGTATTATGTCGACCTCTTAGTACTAATGTAGTTTCTGATCTTACTTAACACATATCGTATAATGATAATACTACTATGTACTTCAACCTATAATTTGTTGATTCAAACGGCCTATGTTTAATATTAATTGATAGTATGAATTTACTGTTATATACACATATCCAGTTACTGTGCCACGATCTTAGTTTTAGGAATATCACTATGTATATTTTATTCCTTAGAGGGTTTCTTAGCCGTAGGGACTTTTTTCAATAAATTACAAATCAATCTAATTCAGTAAATAAATGAAGGGTAGTAGTACAGAAATAGATAACCAACATTTTTTCGAAAATGGGTTTATTGCATGAAAAGTTCCTAAAATATCAAATACATGCTGTGTTAAAAGGTTTAGTTCAAATTCACATTTTTAAATATAGTAATAAAAAAAAAGTTCAATTCAAATTTTAGATACACTTTTAGGTTGTTTAGGCCTTTTAGCCAAAAATCACACTAAGTCTTAATTTTCTCGGAACAGAACCATTTTTTTATATCAAGCCTTCATTATTTTTACACAACGTCCTCATATATTGGACGTGAGCTTTTATTTATATAAAAAAATATGAAATCCTATTTTTAATTTATGCTGAAAACCGATTTTCACAACCTGTGAAATTATAACCTCAAAATTCTTGGATGATTTACTTAGAATTGGCTATCTTTTTAAGATAAAACTTGTTTCATCCGATTTTAGAAACTTAATATCTTGCAAGTAAGTTCTTATTTTATATTCAAACTAATACTAAACTAATATCAACTGATATATCTATTTCCTCGAAAGTGGATACCTTTTTGTAATCAAATTTGTTTGTAATTAAATCAGCAATACGTCATCTCGGAAGTGGACACCTGTCTTATCTTTAAATATGATGTTTTTAATTTGACTGAGTTTTTTTCGCTTCACTAATTGTACATTAAGTAACCATTTATAGAAGATAATAAATTATTATTTTCCTCCAGATAATGAACGCATGTATATGAACAGATATTTTCTACTGTTTATTTATTACAATTGAACGGGATTACACCCTTTACTTCAGCAAATGATTTTATGTCTCCCTAAACCACAAAGTCATTCTACTTGCAATTGCAATGTGATGATAAATAAATCAAATCTTTTAGCAGATGCCGCTGTGCAAATATTGTTCTGAAAAATCCGTTAATGGCGAATCCCTAACAAAACATATGAGGAGATATCATGCGAATCGACCAGATTTAAACATTGCTTGCGGAAAACCTGTTTGTCCAAAAATATTCCATAGTTTTAAGGCTCGGTCTACGCATCTTTCAAGGAACCATAGAGGTCAAGACGATTCTAAAACCGACGAGGAAATTGAAGTCAATTTGGAAGATGTTTTTGCTGAAAGTGATGCAACGACGAATATGGAGGTTGATGAGACAGTAAGTACGGATGAAAATTTAGCAGAAGTACAAGAGTGTCGGAAATTTCCTGGAGAATCTAATGAAGAATTTATAAGAATTGATAAAAATTTCTCCGTAAGTGGGAAGGCCGATAAACAATCTTACTCGGAGGCAAATAAGAAGAAAGCAGCTGAAGCACAATTTATACTATTTCTTCCTGCAAAAGCTGTTATGGAACAGACAATAAAAGCTGTCATAGAGAATACTGAAACTTTGGTTCTCTCTTGTCTAGAAGAATATTCTGATGATATTGAAAAATAATTAAAAGAAAAAAGAATCGACTTAGCAGGCTTATTAATATTCCAGAAACTATAGAAAATTCAGCTTAAGTATTTTGGGGGTTGCAAACAAAGCGTCAACAAGAATCGTACATTAAAATTAATTTATCCATCGTTCAGCCAAAGCGGAATCAAATAAGTACTCGAGTTTCCAGAGGTGGGCAAGCAAACTTTGGCGAAAATAGAGATTCTGAACTGCGTGCTGACGAATTTATGTACGTCTCAATAATTGAAGTGATTCAAAGTCTTCTCTCAAATGAAGAATATCAAAAACTATTGTATCCAGATGATGAAGCTCAAGCTAATGTACTGCGCAGTTTTTTCGATGGCTCAGCCGTGAAGAAGAATTCTCTTGTTCAGAAAATGCCTCATGGTGGCATAAGAATCATTTTATATTTTGATGAAATGAATTTAGCTGACATAGCTTCATCTAAACCTACACAAATGGAAATTTGTGGAGGATTTAAAACTTCTTGAGGATGGTGTACAAATGCCCGATAGCAGTCTCGTATACGGCGCATTAATAACTTTTATTGGCGATAAACTTGCTGCCCACAAAATTGGTGGTTTGAAGGAGAGTTTCTCAGCTAATCGTTTTTGCAGATATTGTATGGCCGATAAAAACCAGCTTTACGCCATAACAAGAGAAGATTTCTCGCTTTCAAGAACGAAGGAGGAATATACTGAGCAAATTCTAAAGTTAGAAAAAGCTGAAACAACAGCAGAATGGGAGGCATTAAAGAAAGAATTTGGAATTAATCAAGGATGTTTATTAAATGCTTCAAAGTATAACTACATAATTGGTGGTATTCCGCCGGATATTTTCCATGACATAATTGAAGGGAGTCTATTTCGAACTTTGCAACTAGTTTTAGGACGTTATCTACAAGGTGATCATAAAGTTATGTCACTCGATATTTGCAACGAAAAAATGGTTCAGTTCGACTATGGTTACACGGAAACCAAGCCTTCTATTATTTTACCACAGCACCTCAAAAAAGGTGAGAACTTGCATCAGAGTGGGGCACAACTGTGGTCGTTAGGAATTCTTTTGACTCCTTCGATTTTAGGACCATACATAGAAAGTGATGATAAATATTGGATGAACTACATGCTGCTGGTCGAGATGTTATATCTCGTATGTGCTTATGCAATATCTCTCGGGATGATCAGCTACTTAGAATGTGCTATAGGCGATTATCTTTCCTCTTTTCAAGAACTCGACGACAAAACTCTCACACTGAAGCAGCATTTTCTAGTTCACTATCCTTCATTTACATTAATGTATGGTCCTTTGTATACATTTAATACTCTGCGAATGGAGGCGAAACACCAATACTTCAAAGATCTGATGAGGAATTGCTAGTGTTTTAAGAATCCTTCCCTTACTATGGCAAAACAACATCAATTACATCAAACATCCATCATGGGAGGTTCGGTAGGTAAACCCGAAGAGCAATGAGTCGCCAAAAGAGTAGTCTGCAGTGATTTAACTTTCAAAAATATTCTTCCCCAGGAATTAGGCACAGTTATAACATTATAGTGGGTGTCTATTCATGGAATCAAGTAAAAACCGGACAAGTGTTTCGCCATGGTAGATTACTAACAGTTCGCCTTGTTTGTGAAAATTCTATTTTTTCTAGGTAAACACGTACTAGTTTGCAAGTCCATGAAAACTTTGGAGCATACTTTGCACTACAATGCTAATGAACTTTCCGTTTTTGACCAGTACAAAATGTACTCAATAGATGAACTGTTTGTTCATGCTGTATATCATGCGCACTCAGTGGACGGACAATATTATATTTTTCTCAAACGAAGTGCTGGAGACATTCACTAGCAACTTAAAAGTAGGTTATTTGTCCATGATTGTTCGAAATTATATGCATATTAAAAATCTTGAAGTTTCTGCTGAACGAACAATAAAGCAACCAATAATACAATAAAGTCATTCAAATATTAATGTTGCTGAACAAAGTGTACATTTATAATTCTGAACTTAGGACACATTGTGTTACAATTTTTCGTGTCGCTTCTTTATCTCATTTATAACTTCTGCATTAAAACAAAACAGTATTTTTTTAACATGATGTTCGCTTTCTATATGTATTTTTATTTAATAATTGAAGTTGTCAATTTTATTTTTATTTTACAGATTTATTTACTTGAATGGAATAATAAGAAAGAAGGATGGATAAGTGGAATTTATTTTGAGTCATCTTGTAAACACCCTTACTTTCAATGGATCCCTGAAATCGGATTGTTTTGCACTATTTGTAGAGAGCCGCCACCAAAAATCTCTAAAAGAAATGTTTCTAACGATTTAACTAATGAGCCACAACAAGAAGTTATAGAAACCGAAGCTGCTGAAGATCCTGTGGGCCCGGTTTTAGTAATAGAAAGTATTTCCATTGAGCAACTACAGAAATCAATTGAAATAAAACATTTGGATGACCCAATATTTTGAAGATAGTCGACCAAATGACGTCTCTGAATCATCACAGCTTCCAACTAAGGCTTCTACTTTAGCTCCAGCTCCAAACCCTTCGACGCTTCAGTTGATCTCCAATAGTAATTTTATTAATAATTCACTTTCTGAAAAGGTGCGTTTTAAATTGTTTAGAAGATTCTTACGTATAATTCTATAACATTAATAATTAAAATAATTAAATATTTATTGTATCGTTTGTTTCAGGAAAAAGCATATAAGAATTGTTTTCCAGATTCCTGGCCAGATAACATACAGTTAGCCATTGAAAAAATACTGAAACTTGAGGACAACATGCGTAATGAGATGGCCAGAAAAATTGTCAGACGAATGGAAGATTAACGGCTTAAAAGATGAATCTGACTATGTAGAACTAGCAGAACGAGCCCTGAGAAAATTCCCTATATTACAATTAAGAACCGTTTCTGGAACTGTAAGTTTTCATTAAGCATTTTCTTTCATTGATACTATAATTTTTAAAGTCTTTTTAAAAAATATCCTGTAGTCGAAAGAAAGAAATAATATTTTTTTAACTGTATTTATGTGTATTGAATTCTTACAGGATGCGTTAATAACTCAAATGAAGAGGTACCATAAAAATCATCTTCAGTATCTGAAACAGTCCAAAAAAAGGAGGGCTTCCGAGGTCAAACACAAAAAGTCTCATGAAGAACTAGTTACTTTAATGCTGGACGAAATGAAGAAAGAAAGACCATCGGTTACTATTCTAAAGCCTCTTCTCATGGAGTGTCGTAAAAGAAGGCAAGAAGATGCCAAAAAAGCATGTAATGCCACTGAGCATCTAAAAGTTTACCCAGCTTTAAAACTAAATCAGTTGATAAATATAATTGATCTTTTTCAAAATTATAAACTTGAGTACACAATAAGTTCTCAAATTCTTCTCCTATAAATACGTAAGAAATGGTTTTAAAAATGGATTATTCACGTTTTTTTCGCTTACATCTCAACTACGATTTAATTATTCTCTTCAAAAGTTGGAAAAATTTCTGACATTTCTTTTCTCGGATTATTGTTTTAAATGTTTCATTCTCTTCGAGAAAAAAATACGCTTATCGCATTTATTACAGCTTTATGCAGAATTCGAGGCATTGGTAGGTGTTAAAGTGTCGGAGCTCACAAATCGGTGGATCACAGCTTTACCAGTATTACTCAGCTATTTTCTACCGGATTTAGAACCGTCAAATGATAGGACTTATAATCAGCAAACGGTACTAGTTCTTCTTGCTGTTTCTGCACATTTCAAACCTAAATTCGTACAGGAAAGACGCACGAGACATATTATAGAAATATTTAAGGTAGTTAAAAGCAATACTTTTGTCAATCAATATAGCTACGGTGTTTTAAATCTGCGAAGAATATTTCAAAAGGATTTTTGAAACCATTTAAGGATTCAATAATATTGACGATAGAATTGAAAACTAGTTTTATATAATAGTCTTTCCTCGTCTTCTAATATTACTAGCAATATTATACGCGCGCTACAGCGTGCGGGATACATTGCATTGTGAATTAATAAGACGCAAACGTAAAACAATATTACTATGATTGCAATTTTCATTTGTATAGCTTAATCACTTGAAAAGTAATTCATTGACAATTAATTAGAAATGTTTACTTTGGAACATTAAAATAATTCGATTTTGAATACCTAGTTCTTGAATAGTTTTATTTTTACCGCAATTATCCCTCCAGATTAACTTGGAAAGAGGCTTGGTAAATTGAAAAGCTTATTTTAAAATATTCAGTTATGATTACTTTTTCGAAATTTTTCAATTACTTTTCCATTTTTAATTTTTAACATTTGAAAGATGATCTAAACGTTCAAAATTTGGAAATGGTCGACTTTTAATTTATAAAATAGAACAGTTTCCCATTTTAAATGTGTAGTATAGTTCAAAATGCAACAGTTAAATTTTGTTGAAAATTTGTCCTTTAAAAATCCCACTATTTAACCTTCAACAGTTAAATTTTGTAGAAAATTCATCTGTTGATAATTCAGCTGTTGAATTTAGTAGAAAATTAATGAATTTTGTAGAAAATTTATCTGTTGATAATTCAGCTGTTGAATTTTGTAGAAAATTCATCTCTGAAAAATTTAACTGTTGAATTTCCTGCCAAGGAGATCAGTTTTCTAACATAAAAGGCGAATTTTCATTAAAATAGATTAATTTTCTACAAAATACTTAAATTTTCAACCAAAGAGATAAATATCCATATACAGTGAGAAAGATTTTACCAAAAAATAAATTTTTAACAAAGTAGTTCGAATTTTTACCAAGTAGTTGAATTTTCAACTGAAAAAGATTAATTTTCAACTAAAAAGCTAGAATAGTTCAATTTTCGGATTAAGAAATTAATTTGGAACAACAAGAAAAACGACTTTTCAACCAAAAAAATGAATTTCCAACTAAAATGACGAATCTTGAACCAATAAAAAAATAAAATTGTAACAAAGTAGCTCAACTTTCAACCATGTGGTAGAAAGGACCTTGCAAATTTATAGATGCTTTATCAATATTCACTTATTAATATTTTTTCGAAATGTTTCAATTTTTTATTCTTAAGTTTTGAAAGATTTGAATTGTTCATTTTAAAGACTATATTGTACCATTTTTCAACAATTTTCGAAATTCTTCTAATTTAAACGCTCTAAATTTGGAAATGGTCCACTATTAAGTTGTAAAATTAATTAATTTTCACCTACCAATTCTTTGTAAGTATATAATTTTAGGTATTCCTCGAAAATTGTTTAATTACACGTTCTCATTTAAGAACAAAAGCGCGCTTTCAATTTTATATTTTACAATTTTCAAGGAATTGAATTTGAAAGTTATTTGCCACGATTTTTTGTTTTTGGGATCAATTTTTTATCAAAAAAATTAACATAAGCAAATTTATATATTCAGCCGTATAGATCAAAACATTAATAGTGTACAATATTGTGTTAATGTAAATTCAAAACTATAAAATTGTGCATATTACAGGTTAAAATGAATTAATTAACTAAGCATTGGTTTTAACGATTTTTTAAACTATAAAATACAATTATCTTCAAACGATACAGTTTTGTAACATTTCAAAATGAAACTAAACCATTTTCGATATTTCGATATAAAATTATTCTTTTTGAAATGCTTTCAATTCAAAGTTGTTTACTTTAAATGATGCCAGTTTGAAATAATTTAATGTCGAATGTTCCAAGCTGAAAGCCGATTAAGTAAGATATAAGGATAAAAAGATATAAATATTCTAAATAATTCTGAATTTTTTATATAATAAACTAAGAAGGCTAAAAAACTCCACTAGTGCTTAAGATTAAAACATTGTAATTTTAATAGATTTGAGCATTTGCATTATTTTACTGAAACCACTTTTCATTTTGTTGTACAATTTTGAAGATTTAAAGTTGATCCCCAAGAATTTACTATATATTATCAATTGAATACGATTTCATTTTACACTTAAATGTGTTTCTAAACTTTAATTAATCAAACGAATCAACTTAAAAAACGAATAAAAACAAAAGGATCTCTGCGAATCAACTTCATGCTGCGAGCAGAATGTATTATATGCCACAGAATATATCATCTGCCAAACAGTTGCCGATTATTATATATAATTGTAGTTTATAATTTTTTTTTCAATTTTCAGGAAGGAACAGTTCTGTCTGATGCAGTACCAGAAAGAGATGAACCACCGCGACTTATTGCAATTTGATCACAAGATCTATCGAATCTGAAAGTTTCCACTTACATCGATGGCAGAGCAGTCTCTTCCGATGATCCTGTCGAAGGGTTAATATATTTGCATGCATTGTATTCGGTTTTCAATGTCGCATATGCGCCTGAAGCTAAGGTTGCATTTACTCTCATAAGTTCCATCATGCTTCAAAAGAAGTTTGAAAAAAGTTACAAAAAGTTGAAGACTGTTGTATCAGTTTTAGAGACTTTGAATCTCTTTTAAAATAGGTCTGAACGACGGCAAAATTTGGTTGAAATAGATATCGTTAAGCATTGAAATAAGTTTGCGGATTTTGTAAATTACATCACGACAGTGTTTATAGTTTTCGAGTAATCATAAAAGTACTTATTTTAAAGAAATTATGATCAAAATGTCATGTTTCGAAATATAAAATCTATTTTATAGAGTAATAAAGAATAAGTTACTATGAATAAAAATATTAGTGTATAGTTTCTATATTAAATACCACAAACAATTTTTAATAAATGTGAGCGCTTATTATAAATAATTTATCTGTGTCTATAATTTTATATAAATAAAGTTCTTTTTTCTTCCTACTGATCTCATTAATTTAGAGGATAAAAAACTCAATTTATGAGGCCAAGATGTAATGTTTTATTGTATAAGATTGTGCAGTGTGTTAATTATGGCACAAACGTATAAAAAACTAATTTTGTCGAGAAAAATGCTGTTTTTCTGGTATATTTCTTAAGTAATTTCGTCTGAAAACTCGTGAAATGCTATAAACGTAAGGAAAACATTGTTATGTTCGAAAAATACGGCAAAAATATAAAAAAACGGCTTGAAACCCTAGTATATATCAAATTCTGCGTCATGTCGTGGACCAGTCTAGTATTTGGGAGTTTTCTTACTGTAGAATTTAACTTTTACTGAGACAATGCACACGGATAAGTCGAAAAATTGTTATATATATTTTTGTAAAATAATTATTAAAGACATGTAGGTATTAATCGTTTTTCTATTCACTGTTTGTAGAGTTAGTTACGGTAGAGGTTGGGATTAGGTATTGCATCATTTTAACGTTAAATAATACTTGAAATCTTCCGTAAAATGTTTGAAACATGTGTGTAAGATATGTTTTTCTTTTATAATACTCTAACTTAACAATACTCTTACTAATAAATAATATATAATAAATCATTTAATTAAGTGGCCCATCCCGCCCCAGACATGAGGCGGTATGAGCCAAGCGCACTACTTTTTTATTTTCGTTTCTAATTCCGCATATACTTTTTTATTTACTTTTATCTTGGCAAAATTATAATTAAAAATGTTTGTAGAATATATATAGCGACTTACTTTCAAGCAATAAATTATCAAATTTTAAATACTGACGTGAAAAAAACATCTGTGCTCATCACGCCCCACCCTACCCTACCTGTCTTCGGCATTTAGATTTAGGACTTAGAAGATGAAAGGTTGCTCAGGAATCGTTCAATTAATCAAGAATAATTTGCATTTGGTAACTAACGTACAAAATCGATTTGAAAATCTCAGCAGACTATTTTCCATTTAGAAATGGCGATCGGGATTTGGAAGGGCTCTGACTAGTTTTCCCTATTTCTGATCGGGCGCTGATCGGGAAATCTAAAGAGGGCCAGACTAGTGCGGTGACGCTGTTTTAGATGGGCTCTATCTAGAACTTCTGAACAGGTCCTAACCGAGAAAATATAAACTCTACAAAATACATTAAGGTTTAACCAAATAGTTTAATTTGCATACAAGAAGATTAATTTCCTACCAAAAAAAAAAGAATTTTCAACAAATGACATGAATTTTGAACTGAACAGTTTGAAAAATGGATGTGATACTAGTCCAAATTTTATTTGATTAATTTTTATTTTTTATTTATTTTTTAATAACTAAATAGTTGAATTTTCTGAGCAAAACAAGATAAATCTTTTAGCCAAAAATGAACTAGTAACATTTTTATTTAAGGAGGATTAATTTTCAATCAAAAAAAGCATTTTATAAAAAAAAGTTTTATTTTGTACCAAATAGTTTAGTTTTCTACCCAATTTTTTAATTTTCAGGCAATAGAGACGAATTTTCTACAAAACAGTTGAATTTTCAACAAAAAGTAAACTTTCAACCAATCAGTTCAATTTTTAACAAAATATTAATAATTTTAGTTTAAAAACTTCATTTCAA
This sequence comes from Andricus grossulariae, assembly GCA_011634705.1. Classification (NCBI taxonomy): domain Eukaryota; kingdom Metazoa; phylum Arthropoda; class Insecta; order Hymenoptera; family Cynipidae; genus Andricus; species Andricus grossulariae. Next base: position 23,304 of record JAABKJ010004363.1, read on the forward strand.
AAAAAAAATTTGAACTAAAATGATCAATCTTGAACCAAAAAATTAAACTTTAAAGAAAGTAGTTCAACTTTCAGCCAAGAAGTTAAATTTTCAATCTAAAAAGATGAGCTTTCAACAAAAAATGTAATAGTCGAAATTTAACAAAAAGTTAAAAAAACAGTTGGAATTATTCAATAAAAATGAATTTTTAACATAAAATATGAATTTTTAACCAAATAGTTAAATTTTCGAACAATCAGTTGAATTTTCAACAAAATAGTCACATTTTTGGTTAAAAAATGAATTTTTAATAACAAAAAAACAATAGAATTTTCAACTAAAATTGTGAATCTTCAACAACAAAAATTAACTTTGAAAAAAGTAATTCAACTTTGAACCAAGGAGTTGAAATTTAAACTAAAAAGGATTTTTATTTGATATTTTTTTCCAATAAATGAAAAGTTGAATTTTCCAAGTGAAAGAAAATAAATTTTTAGCCAAAAATGGATTAGTAAAATTTTCATTTATGAGAATTCATTTTCCATACAAAAAAAAGAATTTTATACAAAAAAGTTTTTATTTTGTACCAAATAGTTTAATTTTCCACACAATTTTTTAATTTTCAGGCAAAAGAAATGAATTGTCTACAAAAAAGTTGTACTTTCAACAAAAAAGTAAACTTTCAACCAAGCAGTTCAATTTTTAAAAAAATATTCAAATTTTTAGTTGAAAAAACTTTATTTTCAACCATAAAAAAACGAATTTTCAACTAAAGTTATAAATCTTCAACCGAAAAATCAACTTTAAAGAAAGTAGTTAAAATTTCAACCAAGAAATTGAATCTTCAACCAAGAAGTTAAATTTTCAATCTAAAAATATGAGTTTTCAACATAAAATGTAATAGTCGAAATTTAACAAAAAGTTAAAAAACAGTTGGACTTTTTCAACAAAAATGAATTTTTAACATAAAATATGAATTTTTAACCAAATAGTTGAATTTTTGAAAAATCAGTTGACTTTTCAACAAAATAGTTACATTTTTGGTTACAAAATGAATTTTTAATAACAAAAACACAAAAGAATTTTCAACTAAAATTGTGAATCTTCAACAAAAAAATTAACTTTGAAAAAAGTAATTCAACTTTGAACCAAGGAGTTGAAATTTAAACTAAAAAGGATTTTTATTTGA